>OX465249.1:5717833-5884913 GCA_949987775.1 Aproaerema taeniolella
GGTGTCGGAAATCACATCTATTTTGAAATCCTAGATGGCGGATCCGACTTTTTTGAAAATTCTGACATGGGTTTTGTTTCATAGGCTTCGGCAGGTGCTGGTTTCGAAAACATCATCCATTTTGATATCCAAGACGGCGAATGCAGGCACCCTCAAAAACCTTTTAAACGACACTTATGTCGACATTTTCAAAAAAGTACATGTCCGCCATCTTGGATTTTATAACGGATGTGATTTTCGAAATCAGTACCCCCAATAACCTATTATACAGGGCTTTAGGTATCTCTCTTACTTTCAACCTCTCAGGTGGTTAAGCAGTCCATGAAACTGAACAACTTCCCCAAGGAATAAAGGTCAAAATACGAAAAGAAAATTAGATCTCCCATACAAAATGCGCTATATGCTGATGAAGTTTGTATGGGAACTCAAAAATTTTTTTTCGTGTTTTGACCTATGTTCCTTGGGAAAGTTGTTCAGTTTCATGGACTGATTAACCACCCGAGAGGTTGAAAGAGACATACCTAAAGCCATGTATACAGGGCGGTTCAAATAGTGACGTTCAAACTTTTTTTTTAGATTCCTCACCCCCGGATGAGTCCGAAATACCCCATGTTAATTCAATACAATTAGCTGAAAATTTGGCATAAATAATGTCGCACTTTTATCTATCAGGATATATAGGTTACAGAGTAAAGTTAAATTTTATCTACCCTCCCCCCACCTCCGGGGCGAGCATCACCCCCCCGCGCCCTCGAATATGTCCCGGAGCGTGGTTTTTTCCACTTAAAAAAAAAACCGTACTTGATACATAAAAAGTATGTAGGAACGAAATAATCCTTGATAAATTTACTATAAACCTCTCATAGTTACAAAAGCGATATCACTTACAGTTTCAGCGCCATCCGCCACCAAATACGAACGTTTTTAATGATTTATCTATTTTATTTGCTAATAATTTCGTTTTTCCAATAATTTCACACTTTACCGCCAAGATATGTATGACAAAAGTAAAGAATAGAATATTATCTTTTTAAAAAGGTATAATTTATATTTAAACTCTTTTATTTACTGTTGCTATGCTATTTTTTTTATGTAATTCATGCGACCATTCAGCGAAATATAATCATTCGTACTAGTTAAACGGCGCTATTTTAAACACGATAGACTTTTTACATGTTTTCCAGTTATTTATAGGTATAGAACTATTCTCTGTATTTTTTTTTAAAATTTTTAGGCCCAGTATTTTAGAAATAAGGAGGGGGTAGCGACATGGTTAATTTTCGCCCATTTTCTTTAATAACTTCAAAACTGATTAATTAAAAATTATGAAAAAAGTATTTTAGAGATTTTTATAAAGTACCCTTTTATTTGATATATCACAGGATATATTTTGCATTTTTTTTTTTCTTTTTTTCTAATTTACCCCCCCAAAACTGGCCCCCATGTTTAAAATTAACTTATTTATGGTACACGTCCGTGTTTGGGTCATCAATTTATATATGTGCACCAAATTTCAAATCAATCGGTCCAGTTGTTTTGCATATAATTATTACCTTTTTAAAAATTGTTACCTGGAGCTACAGGGCCATTTTCTACCGGAGAGAGATTACAAATTGCAAATAAAACCAGCTTACTTATCTTTTTTTAATCTTAAGTTTATTTTTTCTTAGGTATTTACTAATACTTCTATTATTTATGTATGTATGTAACTATCATGACATCCACTTCAAAAATCAGCATTATTCTTCTTCAATATCTACTTTGACTACGTTCACACAACTCTGGCCTCTACAATTTTTGCACATAGTGGTACATCGCAAATCGGCTCTTACGCATCCACATCGCTTACCACAGCCTTCTTTGCATGCACACGTTATTAATTTTAATATAGAGGCTGGTGTTGGAGGCTCCGTATTTAAAATGGGAAGTAGGCAATTGACAGTTTTTTTCCAGCCCCATTCTTCAGGCGGTAACACGTTACTCCTCCAACTTTGCACTTGGTGAAAGACTCGCCGAAAATGATGGCGAGCAGCAGACGATGTAGGCGGCAATTTCGCCAAAATTACAGCATTCTTCGCCTGTCCCACTAATTTGTTAAAGCAAACAAATCTGTGCTTGTTCAAATCCTCTTCTCCGGGTTGAGCTTTGTACAGCGCAAGAATAGTGCGTTCGCCAGCCTTTTCGATTTCTTCGTTGGATAAATTTGGATTGTTGTAAACGGTGGGAATGTAGTGCAAGTCCGGTATCTTGTTAAACAGTTGTATTGTTTGTATCTTCCCTTTGCCATAGAAAGCTGATGATATTTTGAATTTAAAAAAATAGCATAGCAGCATCAAATAAATGAGTGTAGAAATGAATTGTACCTTTTTATAAAGATAATTTTCTATTCTTTACTTTTGTCATACATATCTTGGCGATAACGTGTGAAATTATTGAAAAAACTAAATGATTAGCAAATAAAACGGATAAATTATTAAAAACGTTCGTATTTGGTGGCAGATGGCGCTGAAACTGTAAGTGATATCGCTTTTGTAACTATGAGAGGTTTATAGTAAATTTATCAAGGATTATTTCGTTCCTACATACTTTTTATGTATCAAGTACGGTTTTTTTTCAAAGTGGAAAAAACCACGCTCCGGGACATATTCGAGGGCGCGGGGGGGTGATGCTCGCCCCGGAGGTGGGGGGAGGGTAGATAAAATTTAACTTTACTCTGTAACCTATATATCCTGATAGATAAAAGTGCGTCTTTATTTATGCCAAATTTTCCATACATCTGAATTTAATTTTCTTCAATTATGTGTGTTCTGCGATTTTTTGTAATTTTAAAGTAATGATTTTTTGAAAGCGTTTTTTCGAATTTTCTAACAGCGCAATTTAAAAAAATCATTACTTCTTTAATAGTAAAACTTTTCAAAAATTTTTGGTTGTAGCATGGTCACCTTGTGTCATCCTTTCATGTGATATATAAACCATGCCACAGTCTTCATTACAAGTTATCAATAAAACGGTTGAAACTGAAAATTTTTGGTTTGCGATGAATGGAGGATAATTTTCAAAAATCTCTTAAAAATACTAAATGGCTGTTTCATAAGATCAAAATCATTTTGATAACTTAAGATTTTTTTATGAAATCAGCGTTTGAACTTAGTTTGATGAAAATGCACTTAGAACAGTGGTTCCCAAAGTTGACTGGGCGGCGACTCACCAAAATGATAGTCCAAATTTGGCGACCCACCTTGACCTAAAAATTTGTTAAAGGGTATGGTATCTTTACGACCTAACGTTGCAGTAACGTACCTAGTTTAGCGCCATCTATCCGGCGCCTCAGGAAAAATTTAAAAAAAATAAAAAGAAAATCCGTCATTGGCTAGTTGCATTCGCCACCGCCGCCACCGTGTAGGCTGAGCTGAGTTACACACGACGTGCGGATGCTGACCGAACCACACGTTTTTTGGTGTTACCACCGCGACCCACTTAAAATCTTCTCGACCCATAGTTTGGGAAATACTGACTTAGAAGATTTTATGTTAGAAAAAATTTTTTTAGCTTGTTTTTTTTCCATCCTAATAACCGGCATTATTAGGATGGAAAAAACATTATTAATTATTAATAAAGCATTAATAATTAATAAAGCATTAAAATAATATCAAATCAAATGATCAGTAACAAATTATAGCAAACTGATAATTGAATTTGATCAATTTTATTATAAAATTTTCAAACCGTAGGCCGAATGGCTTTGAAGTGCACTTCAAGCTTTGATTATTTAAATAATCAAAGACTTCAAGGTCATCCAGAATATTCATACAAAAAAAGAGCAGCAAGAAAAGGATTGTTTTTCCATCCCCTCTCCTCACTCTCAATTTCTTTCAGCCTTTTGTGTAATCCATTCTTCTACCACATCCTCAGTCTTTAATTGCGGATGCGTGTATTACTACTTACTACGTTATTTCTGATCTCTTTCTTCAAACTTATTTCGGCATTCTCACTGAACTCCGATTTGACTAACGACTAACTTGTGCTTCTGTTATATACCTTAGTTGGATAACGGGCAGCACTATGAATAAGTATACTCTTAGCGAGTACGCCGAAATGCACTATTACTACGGCGTTGCCCAAGGAAATGGTGATTTGGAGGAAAGGCTGTAGGTATTGTTAACAACTGCAGCGGCGAGGATAAAAACGGGATCATTACCAGGACCATAAGTCATTCCCTAAGCAACCAAGGTCCATAACAGAAGCACAAGTCAGGCGTTAGGCAACTCGGAGTCCAGGAAGAATGCGGAAGTAAGTTTGAAGTAATGGATCAGGAGACGCATTTTTGAAACGATAGAATTCCAATTCGCATACGAATTGACAAGATTCGCGTGAGAATCTCATACAAATCTTGTCAATTCGTATGCGAATTGGAATTCTATTGTTTCAAAAATCAGGCCCCAGAAATAACGTAGTAAGTAGGTAGTAATATACGCATTCGAAATAAGTGACTGAGGATGTGGTGGATTGGATAAGACAAAGTGTTGAAAGGACTTGAGAGCGAGGAGAGGTAATGGAAAAACAATCCTTTTGTTACTGCTCTTTTTTTGTATGCATATTCTGAATGACCTTGAAGTGCACTTCAAAGCCATTTGGCCTACGGTTTGAAAATTTCATTTCATTTCAAATACAAAGATCAGTTTGCTTAAATGTGTTACTGATCGTTGGATTTGATATTATTTTAATGCTTTTGAATATGTCTCACTAATGCCGGTTATTAGGATGAAAAAAAAACAAGCTAAAAAATTTTTTTCTAACATAAAATCTTCTAAGTGCATTTTCACCAAATTAAGTTCAAATGCTGATTTCATAAAAAAAACCCTCATTAAGACCAATCTTTTTTTAGTATTCGATAAGCTGACGAATCACTTAAGTTTTTTTTTTTTATAAACGATACACACTCAAAGGCCCACACTAAGGTTTTCCCTTGTGTCGTGGGTCCCTTGGAAAACACATAGGTAAAGACAAAAACAAACACCCATGACCCGAGGACAAACATCTGCTTTTTACACAAATGTTTGCCCCGACTGGGGATCGAACCCAGGACCCACCGATCAATCGGATCGAACCCAGGCATCGTCACTACCGCAAACCGGCCGTCAAATGAGTTTGAACTTATGAAACAACCATTTAGTATTTTTAAGAGATTAATGAAAATTATCCTCCGTTCATCGCAAACCAAAAATTTTCAGTTTCGACCGTTTTTTTGATAACTTGTAATGAAGACTGGCATGGTTTATTTATCACATGAAAGGGTGACACAAGGTGACCATGCTGAGACCAAAAATTTTTTTAAATTGTTGCTACTAAAGAATTAATGATTTTTTTAAATTGCGCTGGCAGGAAATTCGAAAAAACCCTTGCAAAAAAATCATAACTTTTAAACTATAAAAAATCGCGGAACATACTACATGGGGTATTTTCGGATTCACCCGGGGGTGAGGAATCTAAAAAAAAAATTGAACGGCACTATTTGGACCACCCTGTGTATGACTCCCATGTCGATATTTTCAAAAAAATACATATGCGCCATCTTGGATTTTAAAATAGATGTCTTTTCGAAATCAGCGGGTGCTGGGGGTCCAAAAACCTATTAACCGACATTCATGGCGATATGTTCAAAAGTTGCATTTCTGTTTAACAAAAACAAAGCTGGAGATGAGGCAAGGCAACGTGCAATATTTCGTACTAAATACTGACTCTATCAGATTTACCATATTTGTTAAATAAAATATTAGTAAATGTTGATCATATGTTTGGAAATTTATTCTACGTTCTAAATAATTGCAGAAAAACATTAATTTAAGTAGTTGCTTACCGTAAAAAAATTTGTTCAAAAATGGTGGAAAGTTTTCCAACTGCACAGATACTTATTTCCCGCCAAATTTCTGACAACCACGTTATTTTAAAAGTAAAGCGATGTTTATTTTTGCAAAAAATTAACAGGAGATTTGTTTACATTAAGTATACTGTTTATGTTTATAATAGTGCTAAAGCTTTGAAAATCAATAATTAAGTGAGCTGGCCGGAGTTTGGGTCCCGGCCGGAAATAGGTTAATCTCCCCTACTTATTTTTTTTCCTAAGTATTAGATTTTTTTAATGAATTTAAAAATAAATACTTAGGTCAGCGCCTTTTTCGGGTCAGCGCTGACTTGCCTCGAATTCGGAGTCAGTTACTTACCCTGTGTAAGTCAAAGGCTCGAATAACGATCGACCAAGTTAGGAGGCTCTTTTTTTTAAAGTAAAAATAGTTATATAAGGGTGCAAAGTTGCTTTTTAACCGCGTGCTCAATTTTGATGACCGAGCAAGCGAAGGATTCTAAAAATTAGAATCCTGAGCGTTAGCGAAGGAATCAAAAGAGCACGAGGTGAAAAATCTTTGCACTCGAGTGCAACACGTAACTTTTCATCCCACCTCAGCGAGGAAATGGCTAAATGCAAAAACAAACATTTACAAAGGGTTAACAATATGACGCGAAAAGAAAATGGCGCACGCAAAGCAAATTAAAAGAAGTACACCAAGGAGGTTCCGAGTCTGAGTTTTTAAGACAAAAGTTAATACAGTCTTTAGAACAGTTGAGATACTTAGAAGATGTCGGACGTGTATTACGCAATATTTAGGAGTGCTCAATTTGAGCGGAATTTGTAATAAATTTTATTTTAATTCTTTGAGCCAAATAAAACCGCAAATGATCAAATTTTATTTTATTTTTTATCACCTCAGTACCCACTCTGGTGGTGCTCCGAACTGCACTAAGTATGTGTATGTATACCTATACATTTTTAACAAAAAAAAAATTGCAATAATACAAGTTATGTAAAATGCACCAAAATCATCGGAATGCCTCTCCTAGAGTTAATCGAAAATGTTGCTGAAGCTTTGTGGGACATGTTATTACATCGTCAAGATCTTCTAAGTATCTCAACTGTTATAGTTCCAAATCTCATCTTCATTTTGGTAAAGACTGTATTAAGTTTTTGTCTTAATTCTTTTTCACTCGTTATTTCAAAATTTTAGACATCTTTCGTTCGCCCCCAGACAAAAAAAATCTAGGGGTAGGTATAAGGCCTGGGGACCTTGCGTTAATAAACGGTAATTCTGTTTGAAAAACAATAGGTATGAGAAAACCTAAGAATGATCTTTAAATACCTATTCAACGATACCCCACTTGACATGGTTCGTCGATTTTAATTTTTTAGCTTTTTCACATTATGGTGTCCAACCGACTTCAAAAAAGGAGGAGTTTCTATGTTCAACTGTAAGTGTTTTTTTTAATGTATGTTCACCGATTTCTCCGCCAATTATGGATCGATTTTCAAAATTCTTTTTTTGTTCGAAAGAGTATACATACTTACTCTAGAGATGGTCCCGTATAAATTTTATCGAAATCCGTAACTGGTACCCTATATTAAATTGGTTTAGGTAAGTAACATTTCATTTTAAATTGGCAGCGAGATTTATCTTTTGGCAACTAAATTCATTTTCAGGCGACAAAATAATGGCAGTGAAAAAGTAAATGTTGGCCTTTGAAAATTGTGAAAATGAGATTAAGTAGTTTTAATAGGTTCGTACTGAAATAATTTTAATTTTTTTATAAAAAGGAGTCGTTTTTATGGCTTTTGCGAAACGATAAAGATTAGGTATAAAATACTACCTATTTTTAAATTCAAAGTGGCGGACAACCATTTTTTTTTATTGTATAAAAATGGATGTCTGGGTTCCAAAAGTAAATAAATGAAATGGTCCGTTTTATTTACTTTTAGAACCCAGAAATTAATTTTAGTCATCAAGTCTTTATAACCTATTTAGCAGCTAAGTCATTATTTTCCTTTTTTAGCAGCCCATTCATAATTTCGCCCTAGTTTAATATATTTTTACCTTTTGCTACCATTTTCTAGGAGCCACTTCTAGATTTTTATAGCTCAGCTGCGGCCGTGCGTGGCACGCTCGCAATGGGGCCGATTTTAAAATGGTTAGCAAATGGAGAATAGCTTCGATTAACTCTAATATACTTGATCGAAGGAGAATAGTCAGTATTCTCCAATAATTTTTAACCGACTTCAAAAAAAGGAGGAGGTTCTCAATTCGATTGTATGTTTTTTATTATTATTTTGTATGTTTGTTACGCGATAAATCCGCCAACTGATGACCGATTTTCAAAATTCCTTTCTGTTCGAAAGAGTATAAAATGGTCCCATATAAATGTTTTTGAAAGTGATTCAGCAAAATACTTACAAACTAGAACACATCTAATAAACGAATAACATTTTTGTTTGTAGTTACCTATCTGCTAAAAGGCATTGTAGTCCGTGAAAAATAGGAAAACTGAGGAAATAAATCATGTAGTTTGAAAAGTTGTGGGTTTATATAGGGGGTAGCTCCTCCCCTGGTGCGGGGGGTCCTTTTTTAAAAATTTTTGCTCATAGCTTGAATTTAGTATGTACATTGTAGTTAGAAGACTTCTTCAGATGACTTACCCGTACACAATCCTGACACTTTGGAACTTTATAAATGTATTCCTGTTTTTTTGACACTAGCCATCTACTTTGTGCGAACTGAAGTCGGTGATTCATACGTTTTTAACGTGGAAAATAATATAATTATACTAGCTTCTTGGGGAATACTGACCATATCATAATATAATTTGTCTACATTATTTTATGACTTAGCTCTCTAAACAAGTGTTTAAAATATCACAGTTTTTACAAAGACTAGAATAATTAAACTCTGCCAATCTATCATAGCAATGATCACCAAAAGCCTGAATTTGTGTGCAGTCTCTTTTTTTTACATAATTTCTTATTTAATTTATCGGAATCACCAGACTGAATCTCAATTTCATCTACCAGACGACGTCCAGATTTACCGCATTGTATCACCCATATGTTGCGCGTAGTCGAGATTTCAGCTCGAATCCGTACTAAACTTAGCACTTCTGTTCTGCGCATCGCTGAGAGAAAGTACCGACCTTATAAATCGATAGAGGCTAACTTAGAATAATTATATACTTAATTATTCTGATGAGGCCAAAAACAATTTTGGATATAAAACTCGGTATTTTGTCGTACAGCTGGAACTCTCCCTTTCGTACAAAACAAACCGGACAGTGAGTCAGTAAGAAAACACTCAAAAACCCAAATTAATAAACGCACACGCACACTTTCCGCTCCTAGAGTGTTACGGAAACTCAAATTTTTTTTGACGCATACGAAGTCGCGGGCCGAAAGCTAGTCCTGTATAAAAATGGATATAATTTGTGCGGTATAGATTAGGAATCGACGAGTAGGTAAATGGGATGTGGTTTCCGGAATATGAAGCGATACGATAGGGAGTCAATGTGTCTGGGTCGCGATGTTGGTGTGGTGGTGTGTAGTGGTCGCTGCGGTGAAGCTAGCGCGGCGAGCGGAGGCAGTGGTGGGTGGGCAGCCGGCAGCGGCCCCGGAACCGGACGCCGCCGTCGTCTTCGTCCAGAAACATGGAGTCAGTGCGCGCTTGGAAGGACTGAAAGATGAAAGACTCGGTTACTACAGCTTTTTTGGGTTGAGGTGAATTACTAATCTTGCTATTTGTAATAAATGAAGAAAGCAGCCCACATAGATTTCGACTGCCTTATTTAATATATTGAATAAGATATATTTAACCGTTCTCCTTTTTGTGGAAAACTGTTTTTTTTTAATTACTCTTTTTTTTCGGATATATGAAATCCAAACAATTGACTTAGTACTAAACATTTATTACATTAACAATATTTTAGCTAATATAGTAAAGAATGAATGTTTGTATAATACAGTTACCGGAAATTCGATACATTCCCTTCAAGGGGTTAAAGTAGAGCTCATTTGCGATTTTTTTTTAATTCCTTCCCTAGCCGATATTTATTAGTTTTTGAGATAATCGCATTTTTTGGTATTTTTTTGCTAAATGCCTTTTTGACAAAAAAAACTGTGTACTTAACTTAAATAATTTCCTATTGTAATCTTTTTTTATGCATAATCTGAAAGCGCACATCTCAACGGTTCCTAGAGATTTTAATAAGCTGAAGTAATATCAATAACCTTCATTTTGTGGACTTGGAATCGCGAGAGATTCTTTGTAGTGCCACTTTGTCGAAAAAAATTAAAAAAATTATGGAAAGTGTCATGCAGATTACTAAAATAAATGCCTAATTTCACTAGCTTTCGAAAATGGTATAAAACTTTCCAAAAAAAATTATAAATTGAAAAGGAACTTTCAGAACAGCAGTGGATTTTTGTACATGTTGACTTTTCTAATTGGAGGAAAATGAAAATGGGCTAAAACTACACACTACTTATTAACAAACATAAAATTAAAAATACTGCTTAAAATGCGAGCTGAAGTTCCTCATGCATGCACGTAATGTCTTCGCTATTTCGGTTTTAGTAACTCGATAGTTTAAAGTTTCTTTTATTTGTTGCGCTGCGCTTAATATCTCTCCTTCCTTGGCCAGCAATGTGTCTCGACTTGACACCTTGCGACTTTTATCTTTGGGGCCATTCATTTATTAAGTTAGACTATTTTCGCTAGTTTTTGACCCCCTCCCCCTATTATAAGAAAAAATAAGAATAGGCTGACCCCTCTTCCCCTGTTTAATATTTATTACGTAAGAATCTATAGGAAAAAATGGATACACGTTTGGTTTTTAGAAATGTTTATTGGTACTTACAAAGCAGGATAGTACTAATAATTTACATTTTTTGGTAGCAATAAAATTTTGTTTAAATCACTTTGCCCGCGCTTTTTCAAAGTAGAATTTTAACTTTGCGCATTTTGGTGATCTTAGGTAAGAACTATCGAGACTCCCACCTGCCCCCTTGTAAGAAAAAAAACAACGGGTTGTACTCCGGGAGTGCCGGCAGAAGTGAAAACTTGAATATTAACGTTGTGCATTAATATTTAATTTAATTTTTTCTATGCTGAAACCGGATGACATCTTGACTTTTGCAATTTTAATCCTTACTAGGTATATAATATTGTAAATGCGAAAGTAACTCTGTCTGTCTGTCTGTCCGTCTTTCACGCCTAAACTATTGAACCGATTTTGATGAAATTTGGTACAGAGATAGCTTAGAGCCTGGGAAAGGACATAGGCTACATTTTATACCACGGTAGAGCACGATATACCCTGTAGTCCACGCGGGCGGAGCTGCGGGCGGAAAGCTAGTTTCCTATATTTATTAAACACCCTTCCGTCTTTTATCTCTGTGACATACATCACTAGTTCTGTGACACTTACGACATACCTAGTCGATACTTTTTGTCGATAAAACTCTTTTAAAACCGTGATTTACCATAGTCTGATAGGATTTAAATAAAAATGCATATTATTCAAATTAAACAGAAACAGTTTTTATTAATTCAAAGGAGAACATCCCAAGGTCATCCTCACTAGCATCAGTTGAGTCGGAGTCGCTGGAGCAGTCTTGCAGGTTAATTATGAACCAATCAATCAATCAATCAATCAAATCATTTATTTGTGGACCATATGTACATAAGATCTTAAATATAGAAATGACATTTTAGTTCCAATATGACCAGCCATTCGGCATACAAATATTCATTTATAATTGAAATTTTAATAAAAATTATTTATAAAATGTGATAAAATTATTCATACGTCTTCTAAAAATAAATTAATACTATAATAACATTTTCTTGTCAAGAATTCATAAAGTTTGTTTTTGAACATAGTGACAGTCTCCACTTGAAGTATCTGCGTCGGAAGGTGATTATATATCTTAGCACACATTTTTAAAATACTTTTACTAAACAGAGCTGATTTACAGCTTTGTGGTATACAAATTTTGCTTTGATGGCGTTTACTGCGATACTTTCCGAATAAATCAATATTGCACATAAATGCATCCTGTCTATCTGTGGAGTTTCCCCAAAATATTAGTCCATACCTTAATATTGATTCGACGTGTGCTCTGTATGAAATTAAAACTGTGGACTGTTCTGCCACTTTAGACAGCTGATATAATGCATAGGAGAACTTACTCAAGCGATCACAAACGCTCTTGATGAGCATTTTCCAGTTTAACTGTGAATCCAGATTAATCCCCAAGAATCTATTTGTATCAAGTCTTTCTATTACTTCGCCACCGTACCTAATGTTCAATTTTGATGCTGGTTGGACTCTATTATAGAAACGCATATATTTTGTTTTCTTCAAATTAAGATGAAGATTATTAGCTTTTAGCCACTCAATTATTTTCTCTAAAGTGTAATTGATGTCATTTTCTAGCGCTTTCTCATCTCCATTTGAAAAAATAACTGTACTATCGTCCGCATAAAGTACCATGTTTCGTTCGATCGCCGCAGGAAAGTCATTAATATAAATCACAAACAGAAGGGGACCGAGTATGCTGCCCTGCGGCACCCCAGTAGAGACTTGCCTGAATTTGGAGCGATATTTTATTTCAGTTTTAGTTCGTGAGCAAAGACCATGAATTTCAGTAGCCTGAATTCTATTGGATAGATATGACTTCAGCAACCCAAAGGCATTGCCACGCACTCCATAAGCATATATTTTTTTAAGCAGCGTAGAGTGCTCAACGTGGTCAAACGCTTTGCTCAAATCCATAAAAAGAGCACAAACTGGCACAAACTGAACGTATTTGCAATCACATCACAGATCGTGTCGTATTTGCAATCACGCTGCCAATCATCTTGAATCATTTTTCTTGTTTTCATGTTAACATTGTTCCAGTCGTCCGGTGTCACATGATCACAGGCATCATTTAATAATGTAAACATCTTATTCATCTTATTTGATGTGAAAGGTGGCGTTGTAGATGCAATATCCAGTATCATATATTCTTGTTTGAAATATTTTAATAAAATTTGTTATCAATTTACGTTTATTGATTGTCAATCACTATAACTTTTTTCGTCCGGTAAGACCTTGTACAATCAAGAGCAGGTCACGCTTTACACTACCAGTTTAAGCTGAGCTCTGATTTATACTGCGCGCCATACAATACAGGGCCGGCCGGTCCAAAGTCCGAAGTGTCGTTATATTTTCATAAAATTATATCTATGTATTTTAGAACTTACAAGGTATACTTATTTTAGGTTTGAATATCTATTTTATTATATCAATACCGTATTGCACTTCAATAGCGATAAAACTGGCAGGTAAATAATAAAAATTAAGGTGAAATAAATAAAATTGTAAAACTAACGCTCGTTCAAAGTTACTTCTTTGGTAACTTTGAACCAACTTTTTTAAAACTTTTTTTACCATAGGGCTGCCATCCGTCCGGGTTTCCACCCATACTTCATAGTGCACAACGCTGCTAAAGAAGTTTTCACTTCAAAAAAGGTGGCAACCCTAGTCCTACGCATTTTCGACATTCATATTCAGTGACATTCACGTGTCCTGACGCGAGTTTAACATTTTTTACTCAAACTTCAAAGTGCCCAACGCCGCTAAAGAAGTTTTCACTTCAAAAATAAGACATGGAGACGTATTTTTGAAATGATAGAATTCCAATTCGCATACGAATTGACAAGATTTGTATAAGATTCTCATGCGTAACTTGTCAATTCGTATGCGAATTGGAATTCTATCATTTCAAAAATACGTCTCATGGTCGACCCCACTCCCCCGTAAATCGTCTTACGTAATAAGTGAATGGCCCCTTTGGGGTCACGTGGAGCAGCTTGTTACTCAGCTAACAGCACAAAAAATAACGTTGAAATGCTCAGGCAGAGGATATTAAATAAATAAATAAAAGAAACTTACTCTAAAACCAAGAAGCGAAGAGATTAAGCAGGATTTTTAATTTTATGTTTGTTAATAAGTAGTGTGTAGTTTTAGCCTATTTTTAGCCCAGGAAAGTCAACATGTAAAAAAATTCACTGCTGTTCTGAATGTTCCTTTTCAAGTTACAACTCTTTTTTATTAATTATTTGTTAAGTTTTATCCCACTTTCGAAAGCTAGTGAAATAAGGCATTTATTTAAGTAATCTGTAGGTACGACACATTCCTTACATTTTTTTTGCACATATTCATGACAATGGCACTAGGGTGGATGCCCCTAATACCAGCCCTGGACGTAATACCAGCCCTTTTACTCTATTGGTAACACTTAGCTATGTCTTTATTAAAAAAAACCTTTTATTTGGTAGAACATGTGTACCAGGCAATACTGGCATGAATATGTCAACGCCAGTTTCAAATCTAAGCTTGAATTGAGCGGACGACGGCCATTTTCTTATTTTTTAGACACTTTTGGAAGCTGCTAAAATAAGATATTTTTCATATTTATTCAGCTCTACGTGTTGTGATTTGTTTGATTATGGTTAGGGATAGTGTACTGCATGGATTACAGAGTAAATATATAAGTTTTAACCTTTCTGTTAATGGGAATTGAAGGGGCTGCAATTACGTTCAAGATTTATATGGAGTACATAATGCCAGCCCCCCCAGGCTGGTATTTGGTTCGACAGAGTACCTAATTCCAGCCCTTTCTTAATAATTAGGGTTGTCACAAAGCACAAACATAAAGGAAAGTTAGTAAGTTTGTACAATTTGTATAGTTTTAAAAATACTAACATTTAATTGTATTTATTAATTTATGTATTTATTACATAAAGATTTGATTCTAAATCTCAACCCAAAAAGACGGCTTAAATACGACAGAAGTAGGTAGTTTAAATATTGTAAAGAATGAATCTTACAATAAATATTATATAAAATTATATTAGTTATATATTAAAGTTAAAAAAAAGATTCTACCTCATGCATTCAGTATTTTTATTTATAAAGAAAAAAGTCTTTAAGCATGACCCTACACGAGGCTTGTGTTCGGTACACAAAAAGATGGCATTAGGTACAAGGTGGCTGCGATTAGATACAGGAGGTATCATTCTGATTAATTATTATTTTAAAATTATCCTTATAGTTTATTAGTTAGTTTTGGGCTAAATATATTTCTCAATTAAGTAACCTACGGATTAAAAAAAACTTAGACTGGTTCTGACCTATAGTTCAGGAAATACAATTTTTTGAAGTTGAAATTTGCTCCAAAAGGCTGGTATTAGGGGCATCCATCCTACAAAGATTTTACATTTAAATCTCTCGCGATTCCACCAAGTCCACAACATGAAGGTTATACCTATTGTATTACTTCCATGGACTTAGTATCTTCTCTATTACTTCAGCTTATTATAATCTCGAGGAACCGTTGAGATGTGAGCTTTAAGATTATGCATAAAAAAGATTACAATAGGAAATTCTTTAAGTTACCTACACAGCTTTTTTGTCAAAAATCGACATTTAGCAAAAAAAAACACAAAAATGCGATCATCTCAAAAACTTATAACTATCGGCTAGGGAAGGAAATTAAAAAAAATGTCGCAAACATGAGCTCTAATTTAACCCCTTGAAGGGAATGTATCGAATTTCCAGTATGTCATTCTTATTGAAGGTGCCATATACAATTTTTGCCCATGATCCTGTAACGGACAAACCTAATAAACAACGCCTGCTTCGACATTATACATTTTTTTGCTTTCTGTCTTTTTTTTTTTGATGAAATCTTTTTAACAAACTTGGTAAATTACAGGAAATGTGGTATACATTTTTTTTTTGAGTTATAAGTATTTTAGATTTGTGATTATTCTTTATAGGCGCCAATACTGCTAAATAAACTCAATTATTTTCTTTTCTTTATTTTTCATTTTATTTTAACCGACTTCAAAAAAAGGAGGAGGTTTTCAATTCGGGTGTTTTTTTTAAATTTATTTTTATTTTTTATGTTTGTTACCTCAAAACTCTGTCATTTGTAAACCGATTTCAAAAATTTTTTTTTAGTTCGGAAGCATCTACTTCCAGATTGGTCCCATAAAAAAATTATCGAAATCGCTTCAGTAAGTAGTTTAGGTCATAAATAAAAAAAAACAGAAATTTATGGTCATATATGTGGATGATAAAAGGTCATCAATGTAAACGAAGCAAAAATGAAGTAATTCCCTGAGACTTTTAAGTTGTTTTTTGGGGCTCCTTTGTGGGGATCTACCGTTTAGTGACCGGTAGCGTATATTACCACCACACATCTTCCCTGCTGTCTGGTAATCGGTTGATAATATCACCCACCAACCCATATCTTTCATGCCATCTGGCGATCGGTTTGAGAATTGTACTAGGTACCCCGTATCTTTCTTGCCATCTTGCGACTGGTTATGAATATCACCACCGCATATCTTTCCGTGGGGTGAAAGTAATTGATCACTATATCGCTCTTTAATCTCGAGTGATTTAGTGCTTTATAATAAACTAGCTTTCCGCCCGCGGCTCCGCCCGCGTGGACTAAAGGTTAATCGTGCCCAACTGTGGGAAAAAATGTAGCCTATGTCCTTTCCCAGGCTCTAATCTATCTCTGTACCAAATTTCATCTAAATCGGTTCAGTAGTTTAGGCGTGAAAGACGGACAGACAGACAGACAGACAGAGTTACTTTCGCATTTATAATATTAGTATTGATCTACGAGGGAGTTATATGAATGATAAATGATAACCTTAAAAAAAAAAAAAATTAAATATTTTTAACAAAAAATTGACCCGCCTTCAAAAAGGGTGAAATAATTTTTTAAAGCTATGTTCACGAGTAAGTAGTGGTTACGGGTAAAACAGTAAATAGGTGAATTCATAGTGGAATATGGTAAATTGAGAGGAATTTTTTTTTTGACGTCGGCGCCGGTTTGTACAGGACCTAGTTTAATGAAATAAGTATTCGCACAAGCTTTTTGGCAGTATAAAAACTAAGATAGTTATGCCATGCGAGTAATTGTTCGGCGCCGACGTCAAAAAAAAAATCCTCTCTATTTACCATATTCCGCTATGAATTCACCTATTTACTGTTTTACCCTTAACAACTACTTACTCGTGAAAATAGCTTTAAAAAATTATTTCACCCTTTTTGAAGGCGGGTCAATTTTTTGTTAAAAATATTTTATATAACGTTGATTTTATTCTTGAGGTCTTAAAACTTTTTGGTCACACTTGAAAATTAAGGTTAACACCAATTTCCCTTATGTAAGTATTTATTTTATTTATTATTTAAGTAAGTAATGTCTCTTTTTATTAGATACGCAGAGCCTCCGCTTGGGCAGAGAAGGTTTCAAAGGCCCGTTCGAAGGTTCATGAGCGGAGAGGTTTCGGCCAAAATAGGCTGTTTGCCGTGTCCTCAGCCTGACCCCTGGGATCCTCGGAGAATAATCGGACATGAAGATTGCCTGTGCTTGAATGTTTTCGCTCCAAAAATGCCCGGTGAAGAGGAAGGTAAATCTATCGAAATGTCAACATTGACAACACCAGAGGGCGAGCAAGCCTTTGCGCGGGGCCCTCACGCATAGCTAGGGTCCTATTGGGAAAAGTGTGCCAAAATTGCGTCGAGCAATGCTACTTGGCATGGCTATTCTACAGGTCAAACTGAGCTGAAAAAGCCCGTTAGCCAACCTCGACTCCGCGACAGGGGGAAGGGAGAGGGAGTTAGAGTACCGAACTCCCGGCGTTTAGAAAAAAATCTAGTGGATGTAATTGAGGTACAAAGTCAAGTTTGGTGTCGTTTTCGGATAAATCGAAGATGGCCAATTCATTGGCCATCTCATTTTTGTATGTTTTCATAAAAAAAAATATTAACGCAAGAGGTACGTTGATTGGTTGAAAACGCGAGCTGTACACTGATTGGTTGGATGTCACTTGGAACTGCGACATAGGTTTGTTAGTAGCCGAACCCAACCAACCCGATAAGGGTTGGTTGGGTTAGGTTAGGTCAGAACTGCGACCCCCAATGCACGAGCCGAGCGAGCGTGCCGTGGCAGCAGCCGGCGAAGTGCCAGAAACGACTCGACTGTGGTAGCGTTAAGCGGTTTTCGCATCAACCGATCAGAGAACAGTGTATTATATTACGGATGTCAGTTTAACGTAAAAATGTACACTGAGCAGCAATTAGTCCATTCGTGTTTGATTTGACGTGTGGCAAAATCGTTAGTTGATAAACTTACAGCCAGGCAGCGCAATTTGATCAATTAGCTAAAATGTATTGCGTTAAATAATACATTTCAACTGCCGTGTATGATTTTCCGCTAGTTGATCAACTACCTCGAAAATAGATCAAATTACGATTCTTATTATTTTCCGGCGACATATATACCTATCTAGACTCGTTAGGAGTCTCTTAAGTAAATCTTCTTCATCGCCCAACTGTGCATGGGTCTCTCCTGCAGGAGTAGGGATTTGCTTATAAATAAATACCACTCTGTACTGGCGGGTTGGCGAATGCAGGACTAAAAATATACATGTACAGTTATGATGCTACAGCCCATCTTTTTTTTCTTATCATGAGCCTAAGACCTAGTACGGGACACGGGAGCAACTGCACTGAAAGTGGAGGATGGATTAGCTGATGCATTTTTACTTTATTGTCAGCGAGCGTTTGGAATCGGCTTATTCTTTAAGGCGAAGCAACAGTTTTCAACCATCTAACTTCGCCAAAAAAATACCAACGAGAGGCTCTATTCGTCTTTGCTTAAACAATGTTATTATGCAGTTTGGGCAGCTGTGCGATTTCAACGCACGGCAAATATTAAAGAAATACTTACTTAAAAACTGAGAAGTTTGAGTCTGACTCGCGCACCGAGGCAGGGTTCCATACAAACTGTAGAATGAACAAAAAAGGCCACGTAGAGGAATTTATTCATTAATTCATTCATTTATTTGTCGTGAGCAAAATACATGTCTGTTCGTTACATTACATTTTTAACAATTACATTATTCAAATATTCAATATGTTGCCAGAGTAACATGTGAAATTCAGGCATTTTATATAATCTCTAGGCATTCTATACAAAGATATAGAATGCCTAGAGATTCTATATTGATTATTTCATAAATTGCCTAACCATTGTATGCAACCCTAGGGATACCTAGGTAGGAATTATAAACCCCTTCGCCCTTGGCGATACGTGGTGAGGTTTTAAACCAAAACATGACCCTTCCTCCACGCTAAATCACGTCTAATTATTAGCACTAGTTACGTATCTTAAACATTTTCAGAATATTATCTATTTTAAATACCGGGGACTAGCGGACTATCGCACTCAGACGTTCTTGGTGCAAAGGCTGGCCATAGCGATCCAGAGTGGCAATGCTGCCAGTGTTATGGGGTCCTTTGCGCCAGGATCGACTGTAGGCGGTTTAACAGACTGAAACAGTCTTATTGTGATTTATGTTATGTTATGACCGATTTATTTTAAAATTAAGTTGAGATTTTGTTCACTTTAAATACAGGTTTAGATAGACATTCGAAATCACGCCTTTAACAAATAAATAAATACACGTGATATAACACCACTATATTGCGATATTTTGCGATTTTTAACGAACCTGTCCTCCTTTCGCAATTATTGGACATCCCTTAAGTACAAATCCCTATACATAACCCCATATCAAATTATTGAAATCGGACATTCGTTGTAAAGTAGGATTAAATGTACGATTAGTTTAGTAGGTACCTATCAGTTAACTTTTAATGTATAAAATGAAAATTTTAGGGAGTCCTGTTGTTTTCTTCATTCACGGAGGAAACTACAACAGAGGATCTGCTGCTCCGTACGGTGTAAGTGTGTTTAAGTTTGTTTAAGCTATACCTACCTACTTCACATAAATCTCGCAAAGTATCCATAACAATCGTTTTATTTCTAGGAAATACGAGATAGTTGAAAACAAACACAAACACAAAAAGTTTTTACAAAAACTTTTCTGAAAACCGCTTCAAAATCGGTTCAGACAAACGCGAGATAATCGCGGATAAACATACATACATACCTACATAGTATACATGGTACAGGGCAAACTAAGAACCTCCTTTTTTGAAGTCGGTAAAGAAATCAATTATTTTATTTCATGTTTAAACCATTTCGGTCACAAAAACTGTTAAATAAATATCTCATTGTTAAAACATAAACTATACTTAAAGCTCTCCAGAATGTTGTAGCTGTGAAGTTAGATTGCATAAAATGTACAAAATATTATGAAGCGAGCGAGGAGTTATGAAAGTATAATTTTAAGTGGAATGAATTATTTTGAAAATTCCAATGTATTTTAAACTAGGCAAAGTTACGAAATTTTACCATTAAATTGCTTCTTATTTTAGGGTCAATATCTAACGCAGAAAGACACGATCTTAGTGATCCCTCAGTACCGCTTGGGATCTCTTGGTTACTTCAGTACTGCTGAAAAAGACGCTTCAGGCAACGCTGGTCTTTTCGATCTACGGGCAGCTATGAACTGGGTAAGTTATAAAGTATCTGGTAGCACTTATTTATTTTCACCAAATACTTATAGTGATTGCAAATTCGCTGTACCTATAGGTAGTCTATAGAAGGGTAATTAAAAATAATTTTACCCTTCATGAGACACTTTGCCACGAGTGGGAAATTCGCAAAAAACCGGTCAAGTGCAAGTCGGACTCGCGCACAAAGGGTTCCGTAGCATTTTCTATAAAAACGGCAAAAAAATCACGTTTGTTGTATGGGAGCCTCCTTAAATATTAATTTTATTCTGTTTTTTAGTAGGTATTTGTTGTTGTAGTGGAAACAGAATACATCATTTGTGAAAGAGCATCGAACCTCTGTGGCATGCCTTAAGTTGCAAGTACTTAAATAAAAAGTCGCATTTTTAGGGTTCCGTTCCCAAAGGGAAAAAACGGGACCCTATTACTAAGGCTCCGCTGTCCGTCCGTCCGTCCGTCCGTCACCAGGTTGTATCTTATGAACCGTGATAGTTAGACAGTTGAAATTTTTGCAGATTCAACTGCCCTATAACAACAAATACAAATACAAATTTAAATAATCCTACAAAAGACGATTTTTCATTAAAAATACAAAAAGTTACCTTCATTAACAGATATTTGTCATTGGGGGCATCATTTAAAAAGGAAAATACATTGTTTGTAGTTAGAACTCGAGGCTTTTTACTGTGAAAGCCATCAGATTTTCTTTTTAGGAACGCCATAAGCTTTGTGTAATTTTAAAGGCTCCAACAGGTTTATTTTTACATACATTTGGAATGGAGCTGCGCATTAATCTGTATTTTTTAATTTTTGGATATTCTCTTTATTGAGTATTTGTATGTATGTATGTAAATCCCTTATTGTACAATAAACAATATTAATTGTGAAACACTCTGTATACATATTTATATATTTAAAGTATGTATATTATCAGTTACCACGCTCTACGCCTGCTTGATGCCATCAAGCAGAATATAATTGTCATTATTAAAACTCGTTGTACAGCAACGAACCTAGCAGAAACTGAAATACATCATGTGTGAAAATTTCAACCTTGTAACTATCATAGTTTGTTTCCTCGCAAATGTATTGAAAAACGTCGTATGACACGCGTGCGCATTGGATATTAGGTACATTCTCGGCTCCGTTGAGCCCTCGCCTTCTCGCCTCCAATGTAATATTCAACTTACCTAGCTCATTCGTATCATAATGTACTGTTATGGGTCAATGCATACGCTTCTATAATAAGATCCCCATGTGTATTCAAAACTTACCTTTAGAAAAAATTAAGACAATAATTACACAAAAACTTTGTAAAAAGAGAATTCCTGATAAGGTATCTGTTAGACAAGCAACCATGGGAATAAATTACTCAGATCCAGACTTATTCAGATTAAGTCAATTAAAATTAGAAGTAAGAAAATTTACTTATATGACTGACTTAAAAAGAGCAACTCTCGGATCAGCTGATCGCACAAGTTGTATTAGAGAGGTGATTTTTTTTTAATATTTCGATCTAGTTCCTCGGGGAAGGTTGTTCAATATATGGTGACTTTGAATTAGTTGGCGAAACTTAAGGACGTGAATTAGCCCACAAAACTAATAAACTTTCCCCAAGGAACATAGGTCAACGATTTCCTTTCGTATTCCTTGGCGAATGATGTTCGGCTTCATGGGTAGAGTGATCCCCTAGGAAGGATGTTAAGTAGGGATAATAAATGGCTTAACCATAGAGCGTCTGCTGGTATGGTATGTTTCTTCTATGTTCAGGTCCGAGACTACATTGAGTTTTTTGGTGGTGATCCAAAACGAGTAGTTGTAATGGGTCAAGGTTCAGGCGGCAGTGCAGCCTCGCTGCTAGCGTTGTCTAACACAGAAGGACGTAGTGCCACAGGAGTAGCAGCGTTATCAGGAGTTCCCTTATCACCTGGTGCGATCAGGACTGACCCAGCCAAATATGCTACTGAATTAGCCAAGAGGACAGGCTGCCCGGAGTCACCAGCAGAACTACTTTTGAAATGCCTAAGACAAACGCCTATGGAGAAAATTGTTATGGTATGTAAAGCATTTCCGCAAAATAAGTTTTTATTTATATCGTATGTATACGGATAAACGTTGGTTTGGTACAAATTATCATGGCCGACAAGTTATGTCGAAAAGTTTATATGGTTTTCGGCAGGCCAATTCTATTTAAAAAAACTGCTCCTACCCTGCAGCGGGACGTGTGTCATGTCGAGTACCATCTTGGAGTCATGTTGTTTTATTTGACACATTGAGTAACAAGGCAGTTCATTGAGTCCATCGAATAATTTGGGAGAAGATCTGTAACTTGAATAAGATTGAGACTGAAAGGCACTGTTTGCATAAGTAAGATAATTTTTCTGTCTTTTTAAAAATTTTCAATGACAGTATTTTAGAGGATTTAATGTATTAAGTAATTTTTCTTTTAAAACCCAACTAGACCCTTAGGGCTCTTTTATTGTCATGCGTGTTTCACCCGCATGCGTGCCGCCCGCAACTTGTCATTTCATACCTACATGTTTTTATTGTAAGGCAGGCCACACGCAGGCGGGAAAAGAAAAACATGTATGAAACAATAGGTTCTGGGTGGCACAACAATAAAAGAGCCCTTATAAGTTCCTAAATTAAATTCTGTGTTCTATGAAATGAAGCTCTTTTGACTTTAAAACAACAATTTTAACGAGAAGAATATAAAAATTAATTTGGATTTCAAAGTGATTATTAGTCAGGCCTGAAGTACACATTAAGTACCTACTTACCCTGCCTATAATAGTTTTCTATGGGGCAGACAAAAACACTGTGCATACGTTGCGCTGTAAGGTCCACCCCTTCGATCCCATCAAACGACAACAAAAATCATCAGTAAAAAAACAAATCCAAACCAATAAGTAGTATTTTAGAAGGTTCGGGATGACGTTAACACATTTGGCGTCAATCATTTGATCGGTTAGTAAAAAAAATAAATTGGATTTGCTAATTTAATTAGCAGCTCGAGCACGATGTGCTCGCGCGCGGAATGCGCCGCGGTCCTATGTCAAAATGTCAACGTTGACAACGCCAGAGGGCGAGCATTCGAGCAAGCCTTTGCGTGGGGCCCTCGCGCAATCAAAGTGAAGTTTCACCGTCAGCCTATCGGTTGCTCGAGTTGCTGTAAGAGAGATACTACAACTGATACATCTGCTTAAATAAATAACTTCCAGTCATATTTTTTTATCTTTTATACTTATTGTAATAAAAATCTGAAATTGACACTTTTTAATGTAATTTTTTTGTGTTTACCTTCAGGCCGACAGCGCTATGCAAATGAACAACGTTGACACAAAACAGTTTTTGAATGAAATTTCCGGACGCACGGGTAAGTACATATTGGCCGATTTATTCCAAACCTACCATCTACATACTAGTGCAGTGCCTTAGTACGTACATAAGCTCACGCCTTTGCCTTATTCATGAAAATTAATTCCATTAAATAAGATAGGGAAATGGGGAAAATGAAATTTCACAGGTATTGCATACCAGCCAGCCAGACAAACCAGGATGACTGTGAACTGTGAAAAATAAATGACTGAGAATTCGAACTCAAATTATGCATTCAATCTAATGCAAATAATTAGTTTCACTCACTTAGAATGTTGTTGAACATAACAATAGGTACCTTTACATATTATTTACGGCATCAGGGCGGTCATGGGGGTCAGACGTTAATCTGTCGAAATGATCGCGCTCGCTGCGCTCGCGCATAGAAGAAATTGTCATTTCAATATTTCTTTACAGTAGAGCCGAATCCTAAAGTTACGTATGAATAACCTTGTTACGTCGTCATTTTTTCAAATCAAAATTCAATAATACTATATCTCCCTAATTAAACTAAAAAAAATTGTTTCCTAAATTGTTATTGTTAATTGTTAAATTGTTTCCTAATTGTTATCATTTGAAATTCTTGTCATACGTAACTTTAGGATTTGACTCTACTGTAGTTAGTTATAATTATAATGATCGAGGTCGTAAACATGTTTTTCTCTCGTGCGCTCACGCATTTATTAATTTAACTGCAGAAGTGGAATGTGCCCGCGATCAAGCAATGAAACGAATACTGACTTGCAACTTGCATTTATTATCACAATAAATGTGAGCAAGACTAACATAACATTAAATACTTAATTAAATTGCACATTGATTCTATTAAGCTGCGTCCGGCCATATTTCGTGAGAGAGAAGAGAGAGCGCAAAGACAATACAGAGTCAAAAGAAAATATTGAAGGCATAGACAAGATATAGGTGCGTTCACATTATATTTCAATACTTCCCCTTATGCCTTTAATGTTTTGTCATTAATAAATTGTAATAAATTACAAATATTAAATTATAATAAATTATTAATTATAATTATCTAATGTCAAATAATATCACAAATACACAAGGTATTATCATCAGTCTCTATTATGTAGAGTTATCAAGTGTCTTACGTAAGTTCATACCGTCAATAAAGTCACAATGCTTCACCTTACATAATGGCTTGGTCAAAACATCTGCTATCATTTTCTCAGTACACAGATATCTAATTGAAATAGAATTATTTTTAACCAAATCTTTTACAAAGTGATACCTTATATCAATATGTTTGGTTCTCTTATGACAAAATTCTTTACATTCTAAAAGTTTCTGTGCGCTTTGATTGTCATTATAAATTATACATGGAATATCTTTGGTCATAATTTCTAAAAGTAAGTTTTTAATAAAGCAAACGTCTTTACAAACATCTCCTATGGCTAGGTATTCTGCCTCTGTACTAGACAAAGCCACGCACTTTTGCTTGCGTGATTCCCAGTTTATTGTACTATTACCAAGCTTTATGACAAAACCTGTATAGGACTTTCGGTCACTGTCATCGTTGCCCCAGTCGGCGTCGGTATATGCCTTTAAAACCCAATCAACACTCTTTATAAAACATAAACAGTGGTTAATTGTACCAGCTAAATACCTCAGAATTCGTTTGGCCGCAATCCAATGAGACTCAGTAAAGCTGTTATTAAACTGGCTTAATTGGCTGCAAGCATATGAAATATCCGCTCTAGTACCTACTGACAAATACATAAGACTACCTATTAGTTGTCTGTAATTATAAGTTTCATCAAGTAGACAAGATTCTGTATTTTCACAATTACTTAGCTTTGAGTTTACAGCCATTGGTGTAGCAACAGGTTTACAATTTTCCATGTTAAATTTTCTTAACAATTTCTTGATATACTCTGTTTGATCTAAACATAAAGTACCTTTTGACTTATCTCTAGTGACTCTTATGCCAAGATAATTTTTCAATGGACCTAAATTCTTAATATTAAATTCTTTTTCTAAAATATTAGTCAATTGAGTTTTAATAATACTATTTTTGGAATAGAATACATAAAAATCGTCAACATATAGAGATATGATCACATAGTCATTTTCTACCTTTTTACTATACACACATGGCTCACAAATTGACTGTTTGAAACCATTACCAATAAGAACAGAATTTACTTTTTCATTCCACATTTTACTAGCTTGTTTTAAACCATATATACTTTTCTGCAATAAACAAACTTTATTGGCATTATCGTTTGAAAAACCTTCAGGCTGCTCCATGTATATAGTCTCTTTGAGATTTCCATTTAAAAATGCAGTTTCTACATCAATGTGATCTATCTCCAAGTCCATATCATTAGCCAACGCAAATAAAATTCGCATGGAAGAATGGCGAACGACTGGCGAAAAAGTTTCGTTATAATCAATTCCATGTTTTTGGGTAAAACCTTTGGCAACCAGACGAGCCTTAAATTAATCAAATTTTCCATCAGCATCATGCTTAGCTTTGAAAACCCACTTACATTTCACAACATTTTTATTAGTAGGTCTATCTACCAATTTCCAAACCTGGTTGTCAATTAACGAGGAATATTCGCTCCGCATGGCGGCTAACCACTCCTCACGTCTTGGAGATGCCATAACCTCATCATATGTCCTAGGTTCTTCAAACATTGCATGCTGAGTCAACATAGAGTAATCATAGTCACCATACCTGTCTGGTGGTCTTACGGTACGAACAGGACGACCGGACACTCTCGTCGAATTGTCTCTATATGATTCTTCCCCTCCATGAGAAGTCTGGCCAGACGACATCAGCTCTTCACTGTAGTTATCAGCAGAAAATTCGTTGGAAGAAGACGACTCGTCCTCATTCCCCGTACAATATTCTTCCTCTTCATTTTCTACACCTGAAATTCGAGACAAATCATTAGAATTGCTCTCATCACCATTATTTTCAGTACTTTGAACCTCATTATTATTGTCATAATTATTAATAAAAATGTCATTTAAATTAAAATAATTATCATAATTAAATTTCTTTGGTTCATTATAATACTTGTTCTCAATAAATGCAACACTACGTGCTAATATCACAGTTTTAGGATCACTTGGCTCAGACAACCTATAACCCTTAGTAGTTTCACTGTAACCAACAAATATAGCAATTTTTCCTTTAACATCTAACTTTTTACGCTTTTCTGATGGATTTAAATAGTAAGCAATACAGCCAAACACACGGAGATGACCAAGATCAACCTTGGAACCGGTCCAGAGCTCCTCAGGTATACGTCCTGCTAAAATGCTTGTAGGAGACCTATTCTTTAAGTAAATAGCAGTCATCACTGCCTCTCCCCAATAACGCAAACAGAGACCTGACTCTATAAGCATACATCTTACTTTGTCCATCAAGGTGCGATTCAAACGTTCACTAACCCCATTCTGTTGTGGACAATAAGGGACAGTGCTCTGATGTATAATGCCTTCTTTTGAAAGATATTCAGAGAACTCCTTACTAAAATATTCACCACCATTATCTGATCTTAATATCTTAATGGACAGCCCTGTTTGTTTCTCAACAAGTGTTTTAAAATGAATAAAGTGAGATTTTACCTCTGATTTATTTTTCATTAAATATCCAAATGTTTTTCTAGTGTGGTCATCGGTGAATGTCACAAGATATCTCGCCCCTCCCCAGGTAGGCTCCTGTATTGGCCCGCAGACATCTGAATGGATCAGTTGCAGGGGCTGGTCCGCACGCTTTGCATGGCCTTTGGGATAAGATGCGGCCGACATCTTCCCCTCAAGACATGTCGTGCAGTCTTCCAGTCCGCTATCCTGAAACATAATTCCACATGCACCTTCCCGCAAACATTTCATACCATATATGTTCAGGTGACCTAGACGTCTGTGCCATAACTCTGCTGCTACTGTGGCACTCATGGACTCTTGGCTACCTTCCAAGAGCATAGAGCACTCCTTTGGCGATGACTTGTTATTATTTTCACACACACACACACTTACACTGTACAAACCATTTAGACATGCAGCACATGCAACTGGATTGCCATTGGCTTGACCTTTACAATAAATAAAACAACCTTTTTCGTTGAAAACAATAGAGTAACCATCCCTGATCAATTTCGACACAGAAATTAAATTACAGGCTAACTGAGGCACATACATTACGTTAGATAATGATAATGGACTCACCTGATTATTTATACATAAATTCATTTGTCCTAGACCGTCACACATAAGTAGTTCCTTGCTAGCAACAGTAACTGTTGATTTACATGGCTTCATATTTTGCAATAAATTTTTGTCATTAACCATATGACTAGTAGCGCCACTATCCACATAAAACTGAAGGGATTGCTGTGATAGAAAAGCTGAGGCTAAGTTAGTTTTCTCTGCATTCACTGAAGTTTGTGATTTGGAATTTTTCTTCATTCTTTTCAGCTTGAAACATTTTGCTTTGATATGACCCTTTTTGTTACAAAAATCACAGGTCAATGCATTATTACCGTTAAAACGTGTCTTACTATTATTAGATAGATAAGCTGTGCTGTTGTTATCCGCAGATTTTCTCGAGTATTCTTGCAGAAGACGGCTCTTTATATTTTCACTACTAATTGATGCAGTGCTTGTCGCAGTAGACAGGTTTGAGACCAGAGGGTCGTACTCCGAAGGAAGTCCACTAAGCAGGATTTCTGCCACCTCGGCATCCTCAATCACTCTACCAATGTCATGCAACTGATGAACCAACGTAGTAACTTTTTCTATGTAATCAGCCATGCATGAAAAATCCAAGAACGATATGCGGTGAAGCTTTCTCAGTAACAGCACGCGACGATAAAGCCCTTTATCCTCAAACACGTCTGCAAGGTTTTTCCAAGCTTCAGCTGCAGTTCCAGCGTTTCTGACATATTGAAACAGGTTAGGTTTTAGTGTCAAGCAGATTCTTGCCAAAGCACGTTGTCCACGAGTGCTATCGGTGTCACTGCCATCTATGACATTCCACAGGTTTTCCAATATGAGCAAGTTCTTCATAGAAAATTTCCACGTGTGATAATTTGTAGCACCATCAAGTTTTTCGACCAAATTTCGTGTAGCTCAGGCCAGCAGACCCACGGAATTTAAACAATGAATTTAGGTATTCTATGTATGCCAATATACAGTGCCTTCCTAGTGCCTATTGATGCCAAAAGAACCATATCTAGTGCCATCATAGTTTAAGAAATATAGGTCGTTGTTTGTGGGTCTGCTGGACGGATATCAGCCCAGCAGACCCACCAATCGTACACGGAAACGGTTAAAGTTAGAGACATGGTTCTAGTTCTAAGCTTTAATGCTTTACTTGGTGCCATCGAGAAAAAAGTTTCAAACCTAGTGCTTCAAGCGTTTCGGAGCTATAAAACGATCTTGGTGTGCCTGCTGGGCGGAGGTTCAACGCAGCAGACCCACCTCTCGTACACGGAAACGGCTAAAGTTAGAGACATGGTTCTAGTTCTAAGCTTTAATGCTTTACTTGGTGCCATCGAGAAAAAAGTTTCAAACCTAGTGCTTCAAGCGTTTCGGAGCTATAAAACGATCTTGGTGTGCCTGCTGGGCGGAGGTTCAACGCAGCAGACCCACCTCTCGTACACGGAAACGGCTAAAATTAGAGACATGGTTCTAGTTCTAAGCTTTAATGCTTTACTTGGTGCCATCGAGAAAAAAGTTTCAAACCTAGTGCTTCAAGCGTTTCGGAGCTATAAAACGATCTTGGTGTGCCTGCTGGGCGGAGGTTCAACGCAGCAGACCCAACACGATAGCTCCATAACTAGAAGGTAATTGGTATGAAATCTCATATCAACGTTTAGTGTGTAATTAGTGCCTTAGCTTAACATAAAAATATCTGTTTAATTTGACTTCCAAACATAACAAATAGCCTCTGAAAGTTCTCCATACATTTTAACAACCGAGGTACAGTCACGCTCAAAACTCAATTTATTAGGTTACATATGCCAACATATTTTTTGAATGGGGTAATAAACTGCCAATTTCTCACTTCAGATGTCGCCTCTGTTGACTGATCCTAAAATTTTACGTGTAGCTGTCATTCTCCATATTAGTTTCGTAAAAAAACAATTTATTTATAGTAAATTAATGAATTTTGACAATTTGCACAGCTATTAACTGCAAAAATACGGTGTACATGTATTCCCCAAAGATCCAAAAAAAAAGTTTAAAAAAAGTACTTAGCTTTTCTTTTACTCAACTCTTCTTTCAATTGAAGTACACATCTTTGTAATTTGACTTTAATTTGAGTAATTATTTCCGCAAAAAAAATAAAAAACACTTGCTCGCAATCTAAATAAAATGACAGCGCCGCAGCTTGACACGGAACAGTCAACAATACTGCCACCTCTAAAGAGCTTTTAGTTTATAACCCCATTCGTAATCGTTCATGTATCCTAATAGTAATTAACTACATACCTATTATGTAGATATACCAACTTATTTTGTAAAAAGGTAAAAGGCGACTAGGCAATAAATTTAAAAAAAAAATGGGCTACGCATCTGCATGTTGCTTTCCCAAACCAATAGATGGCGCTACTGTTTTATGATGCGTTGTCTCACAATAAGATTGTTAATGTATTTAAGACTATGCGCGGCCTATGCGCTAATGAAGGGTAGATGAATTTCAGCACTTGACTATGGTTTAGGTAAATCGTCAGATGGCTTAACAGCGCGAGCTTCCGGGTTCGAATCCCGATCGTGTTAAAAATGTTTCACCACTTTTTTTGGATAATAATAAGAAACACTATAGTTTAGGATTTTAAAGATTTTTTCAAAAAAATTATACATTTTACCACTGGTTCTCATCACTTTTTATATGCTTAGTTGAGGTGATATATGTACACAAATCGTGGTAAGAACCAGCGTTAAAATATATAAAAATTGTAAATTTAAACCAGTTTTGAAACTTTCTTTTTTATTTATGATGTGATAATTATCAGTTGAAATTAAAATCTGTATGTTTAGTGAACATTAGTTATGAGACATTAATTAGTGAGTAATTAAATACGGTTTGAAAGGTTATCATTTATTTATAACAATCAACGTCGGTAGTATAAAATATCAAAATACATAAAATCATAAAATAACTTTTTATTGGGTCATTCTCGTCGATATCATTTTACTTGTGGCCTTTAGCGTTCCTTCAGATGTACGGGAACTTGTATATTTGAATTTAAAAAGCCACTTTAAGTTGATATGCTTACTTGCTTTTCTTTTTATGTTAAAAAAAACCACAAAGAGAACTTAGCTAGCGATGAGTAAGACCCATTTAGTAAAAAATACCATTGGTAGCATAAATTGTTATCACAAGTTGTAGGATTACATAATTCTAAAAAAATTATCTAAGGCCCCCCAAAAATATAACTAACGGTTAAACGGCGGTTAGAAGCTAATCAGACAAAATGTCAAAAAACAAAATGGTAAAATGACAAAATGGTAATCCCAATTCGAAACGCCGTCGCGTCGTCGGCGCAGCGGCACAGTGCGGTGGCGCGGTGACAGTGCGGGGCAATGCGCCATCTATGATTTTCTGATAGAAATTTTTCGTACCTAAATTTTGAAATTCACACGCATTCTTGTCGAAAAACTCTACTTAGATTATTTGAATTCTTCGTTATATTTTTTTTCGTATTAGCAATAAAAAACCAAAAATAAATTTTTTTTTGATTAAAATGCTTTTCTTTAAATTCTCTAAAATACAGTCTCTAAGGACAAAAATAAGCATTAAATAAACCAAACTCATAATTACATAATTTATATGCTATTAACTTACCCATTAAAAAAACATTTTTCAACTCTTTAAATTTTTTAGTCCCAATCTTATACACAGTCACATAGTACCGAGATATATTTGTATTCTGAATATAAGTTAAGACGATAACGCACACCTAATAAAACCTGAAGATATATTTTTATCATATATCAAAATTAAAATACGTAATTTTTGATTTAGGTACTTAGCGCTTCAACTGTGCTAATAACTAATAAACCCCGCACGCCGGCAAGGGGGAAGACTTAGTAAGTACATAAAAGGTCACTTGGTGGACAAAAATCACCTTTACGAACATTGAAAATAAAATACAAGCTTGTAAAAAAGTCATTTAATCCATATTGTATCAACAATTACGTAAAAACTATTGATTATGTACGCGACTGTATTCATTTTGAAATGTATGCAGAACTTTCAGAGGCTATTTGTTATGTTTGGAAGTCAAATTAAACAGATATTTTTATGTTAAGCTAAGGCACTAATTACACACTAAACGTTGATATGAGATTTCATACCAATTACCTTCTAGTTATGGAGCTATCGTGTTGGGTCTGCTGCGTTGAACCTCCGCCCAGCAGGCACACCAAGATCGTTTTATAGCTCCGAAACGCTTGAAGCACTAGGTTTGAAACTTTTTTCTCGATGGCACCAAGTAAAGCTTAGAACTAGAACCATGTCTCTAACTTTAGCCGTTTCCGTGTACGAGAGGTGGGTCTGCTGCGTTGAACCTCCGCCCAGCAGGCACACCAAGATCGTTTTATAGCTCCGAAACGCTTGAAGCACTAGGTTTGAAACTTTTTTCTCGATGGCACCAAGTAAAGCATTAAAGCTTAGAACTAGAACCATGTCTCTAACTTTAGCCGTTTCCGTGTACGAGAGGTGGGTCTGCTGCGTTGAACCTCCGCCCAGCAGGCACACCAAGATCGTTTTATAGCTCCGAAACGCTTGAAGCACTAGGTTTGAAACTTTTTTCTCGATGGCACCAAGTAAAGCATTAAAGCTTAGAACTAGAACCATGTCTCTAACTTTAACCGTTTCCGTGTACGAGAGGTGGGTCTGCTGGGCTGATATCCGTCCAGCAGACCCACAAACAACGACCTATATTTCTTAAACTATGATGGCACTAGATATGGTTCTTTTGGCATCAATAGGCACTAGGAAGGCACTGTATATTGGCATACATAGAATACCTAAATTCATTGTTTAAATTCCGTGGGTCTGCTGGCCTGAGCTACACCAAATTTCCAAGACTCACATGCGTATCCACTGGCGGAGGCGGTGCCATGGTTTTCGGTGTAGATATGGTTCGTTGGGCCGAACGCAGCAAAGATACAAATGTAATAAATCGCAAAGGCACGTGCGACTGTGCGCATAACCTATTAATTTAACTGCAGAAGTGGAATGTGCCCGCGATCAAGCAATGAAACGAATACTGACTTGCAACTTGCATTTATTATCACAATAAATGTGAGCAAGACTAACATAACATTAAATACTTAATTAAATTGCACATTGATTCTATTAAGCTGCGTCCGGCCATATTTCGTGAGAGAGAAGAGAGAGCGCAAAGACAATACAGAGTCAAAAGAAAATATTGAAGGCATAGACAAGATATAGGTGCGTTCACATTATATTTCAATAGCATTAACTATTGATATTTAAAGCCTACAAAAAGTTGAATTGTTTCATTACTTTCGAAATGTATCAAAAATTTTTGTTTCCGTTTGCTTATTAAATAATTGTAATATTAATAATTGTTTTCAATATTTTTCTAATGATCATAAAATCAATAAAAAAACGCTCGCCTATTGATACATCGTTAACAACTTAAATTATATCTACTAGCTTTCGTATTCATAACCAAGGTCTGAATAGAAAAAATAAAGTGGCAGTTCATAATAATTTGACATTACTGCTACTAAAAAGTTGAATTTTCTTCTGGTCGCAGTAGTTCGGTGATGTGTGGTACCACCACCGAACTCTAGTTTGCCGTTTAGTTCGAGTGTACCCATCTCTTTTGTTATTAAACATCTTTGAAACATTTAATGATAATTGATAAATAAAAATTGTAAAACAGAAAATTATATTTATTTCCGATTATCCAGTGTTTACATTATAGACGGAGATCCCAGGGCCGCCAGACCTTACTTATTTTCTCATAAACCACATGTGTCGGAAATAGTAGTGCAAGTACGTACTAGTAATTTATGAATACCAGCTAACCTGGGCCGGCGGCCAATTTTCAGCTATCAGGTTCTGAAGGTACTTCCAAAAATTACTCACTTGTCTTGAAGTCTGGCTGCTTATGTCTTAAAGAATATTTAATTATTAAATATTCTATAAGAAATATTCTATAAGACATATAGAATATTTAATTATTAAATATAAAAATTAATCTTCAACACCGCCAGTCACTCTCCGTCGGCTGTAATTTCTGAGCCGTGATTTTTGTATATTATGATGTTGAGGGAACTATAACTATAACAATACTTTTTATAGCACCCAGACTTTAAGACAAGTGAGCAATTTTTGGAAGTACTTTCAGAACCTGGTAGCTGAAAATTGGCCGTCGGCCCAGGTTAGCTGGTATTCAAACATTACTAGTACGTACTAGCACTACTATTTCCCACACATTTGGTTTATGAGAAAAAAGGTAAGGTCTGGCGGCCCTATGGGAATCCTGGGGGATCTTGGTCTATTAGGTGATTAGATGCAAGTCTTTAATTGTTTATACTACTCGCATTAAGTAAAATTGTTTTGAATTAGGTGCTGGTGCACGAGTGGAAGGCGGAGATGACCTGCGAGCTCTCCCACCTTTGGTGGCTGAAGCACCGGCCGAAGCCCTGAACAAGAAGCACCAGAACTGCCCATTACTCACTGGAGTTAATTCTGCTGAAACTTCTCGAGCAGTCTTTGGTAAGAATTGTCCACGCAGATTGCACATGCACATATTACGTAAATTCTTCGACAGAGCGCGCATTCTTGCATTCCTCTTAAAAACTGCTTGTGTCAAACGTCACATTGTAGAACGTTGAATCCCTTAACATCTTTAAAGTGCCTTTTATTAATATTGATACTTCTCATTGATCTTGTTATACCATATTTGTGTAGCTTGTTTTGGAGTACAAATCAAATTAACGGCAACTTTATTTATTCTACACTAGCTTTCCTAGTGTAGAATAAATAAAGTTGCCGTTATAGATATGGACTAAAGGTTATATCGTGCCCATCTGTGAGATAAAATATAGCCTATGTCCTTTCCCAGGCTCTAATCTATCTCTGTACCATCAAAATCGGTTCAGTAGTTTAGGCGTGAAAGACGGACAGACAGACAGACAGACAGACAGACAGACAGACAGACAGACAGACAGACAGAGTTACTTTCGCATTTATAATATTGGTAAGGATTTATTGTAGGTAATGCGTGCATGTGCATTTGCAGTTTAGCCTTGGAAGCCTTGCAGTGCAGGAAATATAACAGAATACGTTCAGTTGAAACATATTTTCACCGTCTGCAATTTAATTTACAGGAAAGAAATATTCAGGATATCTGACAAATCAATTGTCTACAGTTAAGGACTTTATTAAAAATGATATGATCGGAGGCTTGAAAAACGCTGTACAAGATGTGCAGGGCCTGGTCTCCGTGCCTCTGGATACGGTGAAGCAAGTTATACCGTTACCCGACTACTACTCAGCACTATTTGACAGTTCACTTGACGCTATTGACGGATTGTCGCAGATTGTTGAAGCTACGAGTAAGTTGTATTTCATATGTTCAAATACCTTTAAAAATTTCAATTTCATATATCTATGTATGTTCCTTGGGGAAAGTTATTCAGTTTCATGGGGAGAATCACAGCCTGAGGTTTCGCTTATTAAAAGTCACCTCGTATGTGATGTAAAAAAGCTAATAACTTAGCGGGGCTATAAATACTCCTAGAGTGCTCGTATCATCATTAACAATAACTTTTGTTATTGTCCTAACTTTTGTTACATTGTTTAATTAAACTTTTGTTATAATTTGCTACCTATATATCAATTTAAATCCTTTTAGGTGACGCTCTCTTTAACTTCCCCGCTTACCAGAGCGTGCAGGAGTGGAGCGCCGGCAGCCCTGCCTACCTCTACAGCTTTGAGCACGTCGGTAACCTGTCCAAGGGCTCGCATTTCTTGCCCGGAATGGCTCTCACTGATGGTCAGTTAATGTTGGTATACTCTTCATTGTGTGTTAATATTAAAATATTCATAATATACGAGAGTTCATAAATAGGTACGAGGAGGTACTAACTTTCAGCAAATAAATAATTTAAAAATAAATTAAATTTTAAGGAAGGAAAATTTTCCCATCTAGGAATTTTGAATACCGACTATGAGAAACCCGCGCGATTTTTTAAAATACAACAAATAAGTATTTTGTCTATAGGGTTTTGCATTGATTTTACTGTTATGTTAAGAAGTTATCAATTGATCACGAGATCTTAAGTATTAGTTCTTAGCAGTAAGCGTTGCCTGCAAACTAATCTTACTCATGAAATTATTTTGGTGGGATTATCATATCAAAACTTTCACAGATAAAAATGTTAACAAGGCAGAAGAAAAATCAGGAGGAGTAAAAGGTCCTGCCCATGGAGATGAACTAGCATACATATTTCAGGCTTTAGACGATAAAGGGAAGCCAATAGAAGAAGAGCCTTCCGGTACAGATCAACGGGTGCGAGATAACTTTGTTTCGCTCATCTCTAAATTCGCTCACGATCTCAGCCCTACGAAAAATAACAACGAATCAAAATCGAACCTGCTACCCTTCTCAAAAATTAATAATGACCAGTTCATTAAAATTCGAGAAGATATCACGTTAGGCAAAGATTTTAGGTAAGTTACTAAAAAATAGAAAACTAAGAATAACTTTCATTGACAATCAAACATAGTTTGCTTGTTACCTATTTATTATGACGTAGTATTTTATCTTAAACTAGCATGCAAATCACCATCCGGTATCCGGTTAGATACTCGTAGTACAGGCGCGGTCGCAGCTTGAAATTTTGGAGGGGGTCACTCACCCAATTCACAACTAAGTAGACAGCCTTTATCTTGAATCTTTACAATAAACCGACAAATTACATTATCTGAATATTGTTATACAATCTTTATCATAACGACGCATATCGATTTTGCTAGAATTATCAAAACTACGTAGTTCGGTTCCTTGTTTCTAAACTAGATGTCATTTCCAAGTTATTTTGGTCATCACACGTAGTTCATAAAAACACCACTAGATGTCAGCAAACTATAAATTTATCGCTGTTAGGGGATAGCTAGAAATTTCCTTTTATAATTTGGCAAATTATTGAGATTTTTCAATTTGACCTTAGATTTTGGGGGGGGTCATGTCCCCTGTGACCCCCCCCTTCGGACCGCGCCTGTCGTAGTAGGCACGCACATATCCGGTGCAAAATGAGCGCCGGATACCTAGTGACCGGATACCCATCGCATCTCTAATTTAATTTAATTTAATTTATATGAAACACAATAGGATGAATTTTTAATCACTGACCTAATTTTACGTATATCGAGATCATAGAAATTTAACAGACCTCGTTAAATAAAAAAAAATCTACATTAAATTCTCCACAACATGCGTCATTGGTAAACTAAATAGATGTCCTTCAATTCCAAATAAGACTGTGCCAACCCAAGCTAAGGCAAGCTTGGTCGGCCAGGTTACAGATAATTCAATTTAATTGAATTATTTTTACCGTATTTTACTTTGAGTTACATGAGAGCACTTTGGATTTCAGATTCTGCCAAATGGGCCTCTGGGGTAACATGGCTGATCGAATAACAGGAGCACTGTGCCAAAATGTTCTTGGTAATGTGTTGAAATTACCAAAGCTGCCATTTCCAACGAAGATAAAGCCCCCAGTTCCCTTACCAATTAAGCCCCCCCTACCAGGGGTAAATAATTTGTTCGGCGATGCTGGCAGAGGAGGTCTCTTAGGAAGCCAGAAAACAGAACCTCCAAAAGTAATACAAGTACCGAGGCAGCCTTCAACGTCTCGTCGAGGTCTTGGCGGCCTGCTCAATGGATTATGAACAATTTGAAATATTTGTAATGTAGGTGATATCTGAAACGATCTTTTACGAGTGAATCAAAGATCATAGGAAAGAAAAAGTTGGTTTTAAAGTTTTTTATTGTGCCTCACTTTTTAAATGGATTCGCTCCAGCTTCAAAAATATCCTATAGGTATTTTCTGTTACGAGTATTTGGGACTCCCCTCTGCTTAAAAGGTGAATCGAGCGTGAGATCTAGTAACTGATTTATTATGTACTTGCTCATGATTGTATTACATTTTATTTGACCGCAATAATTGTTTTATTATTGGTTGTTCTGAATATGTAGAGGAACACTGATTCACATTTTGTTTACTTACTTCTATATTGCAACATTTTTTCGTTCGTTCAAGTGATACCGTCGATTGCGAAAATTTTGTACAGGATGTCCGACAAAACGTTAAACCGAAAGTGGGGAACCCACACAGGTGAAATTTTCTCAAAAGTTGGCCAAAATTACGTTGAGTGTGTTTATGCCTATATATTGCTGTAGTCTATCTAAAATAATAGTTTAAAGGTGCTTTAAAAAGTAATTGATGTATTTAATCTTACTAATACCACTCAATTACAGCGCGATGTAAAATTGAAATCACAAAAAGTTAATGATCCTACGGTTAACATATACATATCTAGCAAATAAAACTAAAATACTTTAATATTATTTTATTATCTTGAATCATTGGATTCCTCTCCAAATAAACTGGAATCGTTACTTTAATCTAAAGTAACGATTCTCATTAATTCTTGACTGTAGGTACAAATTATACGCAACATCACGATCGAGTCGGATAATATATTCTTTTTCGTTCTTTCGATGACACTCGCCCGGTTTTCAAACGTCACATTAGCACACGCATTTTTAAGTAAATCTAGCATTTTTGTGCGGTAAAAGCAGTGAAGTTGGTTTTTGCAAAAACAATATCGATAAAATGAAAATCGAATTCGTAACGATTAGGAGCACCACTAAACGAACTGTCAAAAGTGAAATAAACGAATGGAACTAGTAAACCTAGCGGGAAAATCAAACTATGCTCAAAAATTGAACTTTAATACGAAAATATAAAATTGAAGCCTTTCAAACAGACTGGTAGATCAGCCCATATCCAACTAAACAATTATATAGTTTTAATTCACAGTACACAGTTTATTCTTAAAAGTAAGTTTAATATATTGTCTTAAAGTACATATGGTAGCTGAATGTACGAGAAGGTACGCAACTTTTTAAATTTTAAAATATCTGACTTCCTTTTCCTTTTCATAAATTAAAATAATAGTATAATGCTTAAAACTTAATTCCATCAGACGATGATTCGAGATATCGTGTTTACATATATTGATCGTTAGAGGATACGTTTTTCGAGATTTTGATGCATCGGTGTGGTAAGCCATAGAGCTTATGATTCTTAGGTCTCTTAAACAAACGAGCTATCGTGTTCGGGCAATTGATGTTTGGTCAAACGTCATTCAGTTTCAAGTAGGGAACCCCTCTAATGAATACATAACTTTTTGTTATTTCAATTTTACATCGCGCTGTCATTGAGTGGCTGTAGGTATAGAAAGTTGGAACATGTTTTTTAAAATAATTTGACAGTTATCAGGTGAAAACGATTCTCCCTAGGGTTGAAAAGTATTACTTTCAACTCGCTCCTCAGGCAACTCAGACATACTTTCCGAGTATGAGTAATAAAAAATATATTTCGCACCTAGAAATTCGGGGATAGGTGTGACGCAACGTAAAATACAAATAATTTTAGGGAAAGAAAAATGTTTTGCGCGAATGGTACATTTTTCTTTTGTGAATGTGTAATTGTGTATATCCCTCATGCGGGTAAGCGTTTTAAAAAAAACTAAAGTAAAATACCTACTTACTTTAACAGTAGATAGGTCTGTACGAATACCAACTACTTTAACTCGTAAAAAAAGTACCAAGTAATTTATACATACTGTATCTAATCATTATTTATCCACCACTTTAACGGGTTTATCTATCTACGGTTTATCTAATGTGTAGTATGCGGGTTGACAGTCATGTATTTATAGTCGTTGTTTGTGAAGGTTGTCCCACACAGTTAGGTACATCAAAGCCTATTACAATGTCTCATTACACATTCGTTTTGTTCCTCTGCTTTTTTGTCGGTTTCGGAAAGTGCAATTTGGACAACGTGGATTCTAACAACAGGGAAGACGACTTCGACACCAAAGATGTTCGAGTTCCCAGTGATTACGACTTAGGAGAAGTGGATGTACGAGATAATGTTGGAGAAGACATTCAAGATCCTCAACCAAATCGCATTGATGAAAAGTGTGCTAAAATTGGCGAATTCGTACGTATTCCACCTACTAATACTTAATTTTCATCATCAACATGAGAACCGGCTTTGATAAAATAATGGCACACAACATTTCGACGGTGTCGTTTAGTAGGTTTTTAGAGGTGCATAAGAGAATCGTTGTACGATACGAAATTTTAAAAACTTTTTTTCTGAATAAGACATTAATTCAAAATAACATTATAAATAAATGCCTTTTTTGATTATTTTCAGTGTATGAACCACAGCGACTGCTGCACTAGAGCCTGCCTCGGCTATATGAAGAGATGCGTTTCTTAATCACCCTCGTCTCATCATTATCATTCACCTGTCCTGTTCTCAATTTGGGTTCGGTGCAGTATTATTATGTCATCCTCGTCTCATACACCTATTAGTAGTGATTATTAATAATAATTTAACTTTGATTTTATAATATGTACTTACTTAAGTAGGTAAGTTTTACCATTCAAACCCGATTGCAGGAAAAAATCAGGTATTAGTATTAGTTTGGACTAGGCCAAACTTATCTATGCAGAATTGTTTAAGTAAGGTCCTGAATGTTGACATCTTATGCTGACAGTTATTTGATTAAAAATGTATTTTGATGTATTGCTGTGTTGGGATTTATTCATAGACATAGAAAAAATAAGTTAAATACCACTAGACTGGCTGTTGTCAAATCAAAAACGAGACCATTTGATTTTCGCCATTTTGGCGCTGTAGGCGGCAGCGGCAGAAAACCGAACTCGACGTAGTGAGGCCAAAAGTCGATTAGTCGATGTATTCCCAGCGGGGTAGGCAGGCAATCAGCTCAAGTTGTACTTTGCCTTAGTGCTTAGTACTTTGCCGTGGCAATCAGCTCAAGTTGTACTTTTAATAAGTGAGGACCAAAAGTCGATAAGTCGACTATTTATGTTCTCTAGCGGAATGTAGAGCTTAATTTTTTCTTTTTCCCCAAAAGTATGTAAGTATAAGATGATCTGTTTTTCTTACAGCAGAGCGTCAATTTTGCGTAAACAATAAAACGATTTTCTCACATTAGTGTCTTATTTTCTAACATTTACCATTTGATAACGGTCAAATAATAAGAAAACAAAAATGCCCATAGGCGGCCTTACGGCTTTTTTGGGATGCGTTTCGTACTAAATTACCAGTAAAAGTACTACCAGTAAAATAACAGTTAAAATGTATTAGGGAGTAAGTTAACTACAATCATGAAAAATAAAACAAATAAATGCGTTAGTTTTAAAAACAATAATATTTAAAGCTGTTACTTTATAAAAAGTTAAAGTATGTAATTTTTCAAAACTGGTACTCTTTTTTCCGTTTTGAAATATTATTCAATAGTTCATAAAGCCTACTACCACCCCTTAGCGGGATCGTGACATGTTTCTAGTAACCCTTATGTATAACCTTTACCTTGAACATTTTCTTCAAATATTGTAGGAACACTACCAAATTTTAACAATTTCCTACTTCCTATGAAACAGTTAGGGTCAAAATGCTTCGAACATATTTCGTGGCTTTTCTTTGATGTCCAATTCTTCGAAACATTCATATTTTGAAGCCATTTTTTTTTAAAACTTCGTCGGTTGGAAATCTGTTGTAAGAAATTTGGTTGGTTAGGTATTCTGTCTTACTGTTCTTATGAAGATTAGTAAACTCTTAAATATTTATCTAAAATCATTCAAGAGCGTGTCGAGCGACGCGCAAATTAATCAAACATTACTTGTTATCTTGAAAAGCTTAGGTACTAAGGTGTGAATCACACCGTGTGATTACAGTTTTGTAGTCAAGGGTCTCTTAGAAAATTGCGAGTAGACGGATATGGTGAAACTATAACTTTGTAGTCTACTACATAACCCTAAAAAAGTAATCATGGGTACTCAACAAAATAAAAACGGTTTTGTTTGCCATCGTACGTAACATTAAGTAATATTTTACACTAATATACCTATAACATGTTTCTATCGACATTGTTTTATCGATTGTCTTTGGAAGCACTAGCGAAATAAAGCAGGCGAATCAAGCGAAATTGAAAATGCGAAAATGTTATCTTTTATAGTCATTTTAACATTACTATATATATACTTAGAAAAAGAGGAATGTCTTCCCGACCATTTCTAATCATTTAAAGTAGAATTAAGACGTTTTAAAACAACGTTTTTCAATAAAACAGTTGGTAAAAAACATACTTGTACATTGACCGATTATCTCCTTTTTTCTGTTTATATTTACAAAACAAGCATATTCTCATGGTCACAAAATTGAATATTAATAAAACTTTATATAAAAATTCACTTAGTCTTTAAAATTTTAACAAAATTTTCAAATATTTAAAATTGTTTACAATTTACTGCGTCAAGTTCCGTTCAATTTGTCACTTTCAAGTGACAGATCTGCTTTAAAAAATTACAAACATTCAATACCTATTATCTACTATTTAATACCTTTGTTTAGATATTTCGTACCTAATCAATATCTAAGAAAATTAATTTTAAAAATGGCCAGTCATTCTGACGTCTGAATGACCACCCACAATAAGAATCTCCACGAAAAGGCTCCGAAATGTAATTTCGCCTATACACAAATTCAGTACCTATTCAGTACCTAAGTATGTAATTTTCTAGATAACAAATAAAAAAATATGAACAAAAAAATGTTTTATTGAAAATGGGTTCGAAGAAAAACGGCCTGTGATCCAAGATGGCGGCTGATTTTCTCGAATGTGATATCGCAGTTTGAAACCTAGTCAGATCGATAGAGGATGTTTAGGTAATCAAAAAAGGAGGGTCATTTTTTCGTATCATCACCGGGAATCGAGATATAATTGATTTTTGTTATACATGTGCTGCCATCTAGATTTTGTTTTAAAAAATGAGGTTATTCAAAATACCGCGAGTATACCACATACATACGCTCACACCCATAATCCCTAAAGAAGTAGGCAGAGCAACAGTGGTTCTAGAATCACTCGATGCCACGTGCCACGTATCACAGTGAGGTATCAATACAACCCTTCAAATAGAGGTTGTTTGATATTTGGGAGCAAGCAAGGCTTCGGATAGTTTCACTTTTTACTGAGGGTTCAGCATGATAGGAGAGGAGCTAAAATGTTTATTAAGGTCGTTCAGGACCGCGCCCGATATCTGTTTACCTTCACCAAGCGATTTGAGGAATTTCCAGAGTTTTAAAGGAGGGCAGCGCTCAATAGTGGAATGGATGTGTTTTCGACGAGCATTTCTGCCCAATCGATTACATGTGTTTGTAGTAGTGGTGTACATCTCAACCTCTTCGACTGAATTGTCACGTCGAGGTACAGCACGTGCATGATCCCTCCTGGCCATCATATCTTCAGTAAGCCACGGTGCAGGGAATTGTCGAACACGCACTGCCCTAAGCAGGGCATGTTTTTCGAATAGAGAGAGAATTATTTTATTAAATGCACCAACTTTACAGTCAGCAATGAGCATCCACTGCAAAATAAACTTCTTCCTAGTCAGTTTCCTTGATGTCAGCTTGAAAGGCAGCGAAATCAATATATTTAACTTCTTATTTAAAAATAGTTCGATAATTTAAATAAGTGTGAACGAAAACCGACGCTGTCAGAATCAAGGCAGAGCGATGTTGATTGTGATTTGGAAGGAGATATTTTTAATCCATTGTTTAAACGGTATCATCCTCTTATCTGCTTCAAACTTTAAAACAGTGTACACAGGGAGTGAGAAAAAATCTTTGGGTACCTAAAAAGTTTTGTAACCGATTAATAATATTGAGTTTTCTTCTCTCTATTTAACGACAAATATCAATAATGTCACTAAATGCGCAGTAATTTAAGTGTCATTATGTAGAATTCACATGGAATTAACATTTAGAATTATGCGGCATCAGATCCAGTCTAAATAATAATAAGTCATTTCGTAATAAACAAAACATTTTAAGTTACCGAAACTAATAATGCAGCTGTGTAAGTTTTTTGTTTTATTGCTTTGTTATCTGCAACTACACTGGGCGTCAAAAATAAGTAGTACACTTTTCAAATTGCAATTACTCCTAAACTATAGTAGTTACACTTATGAAATAAAAAGCAGTTTATAGTAAACTTAACGAAGTTTATTAAAGTTATATTTTATTTGGCATGAATAAAGTTTCAAACTTAAAATTAAGATAAATACTAAAAAGTATCAATTTTTAACGATATGTCAACCACTTAATTTTCACGTTTTGGAACTTTTTCACAATTTAATAACTTGTGTTGCCGCCTCGGGCTCTAATTACAGCTTGGATCCGGTTTGGCATGCTGAACACTAAGTTTCGGAGGCGGTGTTGGGGAATATTTTCCCATTCTTCTATCAGCGCATGTTTTAGAGCCCTGAGTGTGGCAGGAGGTGGACTGCGCCTTCTGACTAGCCTCCCAAGCTCATCTCAGGCGTGTTCAATCGGGTTGAGATCTGGGCTTCTCGATGGCCAAGCCATCAAGTTGATGCCAACCTCCTGAATGTACTCTTGTACGTGGTGAGCAGTGTGTGGCCGGGCGTTATCATGCATTAGGATGGCTCCATCACCCATATTTATTAAATATGGCCCTGCATACTCGTTGAGGATCTCCGAGGCATATCTTTCACCAGTCAAAGTCCCATTTTCTATTACCACAAGCTCTGTGCGACTCTCTGAAGAGATACCAGCCCATACGTGTACAGAGCCCCCGCCATATTGGACTCTTTCCGAGATACAAGCTTGAATGTATCGCTCACCGGGTCGTCTGTAGACTCTCCGCCGTCCATCTGAAGTGTATAAAGAGAATCGAGACTCATCTGTGAATAAAACTCTAGCCCATTCTTCTTCGCCCCATTGTACGTGTTGACGGGCGTAGCGTAGTCTTGCTACGCGATGCTCTGTCTCAAGTTTGGGGCCATTTGCTGGTCTTAGAGGCTTCAGGTTAGCTTCAGCAAGTCTTCTTCTCACTGTACTCTCACTGATGTAGTCTGTTCGGGTCCGAAGAAGCTGTTGCTGAACCTCAACTGCATTAAGGTGTCGATTTCTTAACACAGTGGAAACAATAAAGCGATCTTCTCGGGTACTTGTGCACCTGGGTCTGCCATTACCTCGTCTCCTTAGATGGTTTCCAGTCTCTTCGTACCTTTGCTTTACTCGCTGAACCGTTCTTAAAGTTACACCCACCCTCCTTGCAGTACGACGCATACTGATGCCCACTTCGAGAAAAGCTAAGATTCTTGCACATTCTTCTGGTGAAAGAGGCATGATTAGTCAAATTTACTCTCTGAAGATACCTATGCTTTTCAATTACAATTGCTTTATCAGCAGCGAATGTGTCAAACACAAAAATCCTAAGTAAGACAACACCTTTCAACAGTTTAAAAAAAGTGTTTTTATTTATTCGTTTTTTTTTAAAGTCAAGCATTATAAGTTCTTATAATGCATGAAGTTTTTATTGAATAAGATTAAATTTTCTTTTTAACCTTTTTTGTTTCAAAGGTCTAAGTTTTATAGTTTGGGAGAAATCGCAATTTTAAAACTGTACTACTTATTTTTGACGCCCAGTGTATTTACCTATCTCATCTGTCAGCATCATACATACTAAAGGTTTTTAGAAATTCATACTTTTGTTTTTTGTAACCACCTTGAAAGTGTGCACATTAGCTGCTAAACTGTTGTTTATTTTTCTATTTTAAGCATGAATAATAGAAAGTAGATGAGAAACAATGTAAGTGCCTATCAAATTCAAGAGTTTCTCTCGATTCCCCAGGGATCCCATCATCAGATGCTGACGTGATGATAGTGAGACCACCTCTGGAGTAAACTGATTCGAACAAAACAAGTAATTTGAAAATCAGTCCATAAATGGTGGAGATACATAGGTAGGTAGTACTTCCTCCTTTCTTGAAAAGAACATAAGAAAAATTCCTAGGCTTTATTTTCATCAAATTGCGCGTATCTATCATTATACTCGCGATACTTTGAAAAAAATTAATTTTTTAAACAAAATCTAGACGGCAGCACACGTATAACAAAAATCAATTATCTATATCCCGATTCCCGATGATGAGATGAAAAAATTACCCTCTTTACTTTTTGATCACCTAAATATCCTCTATCGATCTGACTAGGTTTCAAACTGCGACATCACATTCGAGAAAATCAGCCGCCATCTTTGATCACAGGCTGTTTTTCTTCGAACCCCTTTTCAATAAAACATTTTTTGCTCATTTTTTTTTATTTGTTGCCTAGAAAATCTAGAAAAAATATATACTAAGGTACTGAATAGAATAGGTACTGAATTTGTGTAGGTATAGGCAAAATTAAATTTCAGAGCTTTTTCGTGTAGATTCTTATTGTGGGATTTGTGGGTGGTCATTCAGACGTCAAAATGACTGGCCATTTTTCAAATTAATTTTCTTAGAAATTGATTAGGTACGAAATATATAAACAAAGGTTTAAATAGTAGATAATAGGTATTGAATGGTAGTAATATTTAAAAGCAGATCTGTCACTTTGGGCAGTCATTCTGATGCTCACCTTCAACCTTTCTGTCTAGACATTTTTATCATAGTCTTTAATTTCAGAATAAAATTAGATTATACCTACTTTATACCTGTATTTAAAGATAATATTTTAAAAATTTTAAGATTCTTTGTAGCTACAGGGACAAGACAACGGCACATCATCAACGCAGGAGCTTCTGTGTACCCATAGGAACCCTCTTGACGTAGCATTTGCCCTTAGAGAAGTCTACAGTGGTATTTACTCGTCGAAACTTCGTACAGCTTCCTTAAAACTCGAAAGGTATTCAGATGCACAGATCGATCGAACCCAGTCCGAAACCCTGTACCTTGTTCATACACAGGTAGAAAAGACTACTCTACAAAACCAGGGATACGGATCGGGCACCGGGTCACGCATTCTCACCATACACGAGGCTCAAGGGTTGACGTACGAAAAGGTGGTGATCGTGCGTACTACAACGACCAGGCAGGAGCTACACGACAGTATCCCACATGCTGTAGTTGCCATATCGCGTCATACCGCCAGTTGCAAATATTACAATACAATACAATATACTTTATTTGCACACAAGGACAAACAGCACAATCAACAGAACATAAAACATAGTGTACAACAAGGCGGCCTTATTGCTAGGTAGCAATTTCTTCCAGGCAACCTTAGGGTAGGACAGAAGTAAGATAAGAAGTAGTAGGTGGTGCATAAATATATGTACTTAATACAAATATATGTAATATATATATATATACATACAAGCAGCAAATTAAGGGAAAGTGTTAAGCAACGGAAAAAAGAAAAAAAAAAAAAGAAAAGCAAAGACAGTGGATCGAGAGCCTAGCTAAGGAACGGCAGGGGAAAGGAAATGGGATTTGACCTGGGTTTTAAAGGAATCTATGGAGGGGGCACATCTTATGGAGACAGGGAGGGAGTTCCAAAGCCGGATGGCTTCTACGGTGAAGGAGGAAGTGAAAAAGTTAGTGGAGTGTGAAGGCATATTGAGGGATAGATCAAAGTTAGAGCGAAGGGTGCGAGTCGAAGTAGTAGATGAGAAGGAAAAACATTGTTTAAGATATAGCGGAGTAGCAGGATTGAAAAGAATAGAATAGAGAGTGGAAAGAAGGTGAAGGTTACGGCGTTGACGAATCGGGAGCCAATTAAGTTTTTGTCTAAAAGCGGATACGTGATCATATTTCCGAAGATTGTAAACGAACCGAATGCATAGGTTTTGCATACGATCTAATTTATTAAGAAGCTCCACGGATAAGTCAGGGTAACAGGAATCAGCATATTATGCGGATGATGGTAACGATGCGATAGGCAGATTCATCAAAGAAGCAGAGGCGGCAGGCAGGGAAAAAGTGGTCAACAACCTCAAAATCGCGATCAAAAGTCGAGACAAAGCCGTCATAGATGCCTTGAGGTCTGAATGCAACAGCGAAGAACCGTCACTCGCTTAAATATATATATATATATATATATATATATATATATATTATATACATTATGTATTCATATATTTATTATACTTATTTATAAATTGTAAATCTCTATGGAAAGTAATGTATTATAGTTAAAATCAAGTATTAACAAGAAAACTTAATCTAGACAAAGGCACGGACATAAAGTCTGTGGATGCTAATAACAACACTAAAAAAAAACAAAAAAAAAACGGCACATCATGCTATCCAAAACTGTCAAATTTCTTTTGACAATGGATAGTAAACTCTAAACATCATTAGAAGAGTTTAGGTACTATCCATTGGGGAAATTTGACAGTTTGTGGTAACCTGATGTGCTGTTGGCTGTACTAAAAAATACAATTGATTTTGGGTGGGGGAGGGGGGGTTAGCCTTAAACCTCACCACGTATCACCAAGGGGGAGAGGGGTTAAAAATGCAAAAAAACATCACGTGATTAATTGACGGCCCCTTTCCCGTGAAAAAGTACCTAACCTGTGTCACCTGTCACTCTCCAGCCCTTTAAGTCCCTATAAAAATAACTCTAAAATTAAAAATATTGTTTCACTCCCCAATTTTGATTAACTATAGCTAACAATCTCGATTACGTCAACTTTTAAACAAAAAACCGCATAGTGTAAAACCGCATCGATTCGTGTACCGCCATTAGTGTAGTAGGTCCCTACTCTTTTGAAATTGAGCAATAAATGGATTTATTTTCTTGTTTATAATTTAGGTAAACCACAAAATATGTTTACCTTGAGTAAAACCCTTTGACTGTCACAGTTATAGCCCCACCGAAGAAGTTGTGACTTTTTAACACGGCGCTTTTTATTTCTAAATCAATAGACAAATTGTATACCTACTCTGCATCTTCACTTCACTTATATTATGGCAAGCGCTGTAAGTCTACGATCGACGGACGACAATACTACATACTCAAAGCGGACGACCGATAAGCGATAATTGTCACTATTGTCACTGTCATCTGTACTAAGAAAAGAAGATGGCCCATTGTACAGTCAACGGCACATCAGGTTACCACAAACTGTCAAATTTCCCCAATGGATTGTAAACTCTAATACGTAGAGATAAAATTGAAAATATATTGAAGAAATTTGACAGTTTTGGATAGCATGATGTGCTGTTGTCCTTGTACTAGAGTGCTGTGTCCCAACAAGTTACAGAAATAATTTATGGAACATACGAAACATGTATGGAACATACGAAACAAAACATGTATTTTAAATATGTATACATAAAGCGGTTTAAAAGTTATTTGCAATTTTTCACATCACCACAAAATCTGCAATCATTACAAGTTTTAATGCTTACCCATTTATGAGTCGACGTGAATCCCGGGACTGGTCCCATTTCATGCAAGGTACTCGAGGGCTCGCTGAACGGGAACGCAACACTCCTACAGTTTACCTACTCAATGGACTTAGTATTTAATAAACACAATATCTTTTTATTATTGACTTTGTTTCCGCTGCTTTAACAGTGATTCCCCTAATATTTCTAATAATTATTCATTGTTAAAATATTTTTAACACAAATATCACCTGAGTAACTGTCTGGGGCCTGGGGCACCGTCGGTCGTTCCAAATCATTTAGTCATTGCAAGAAAAGTACCTACCTACCATGGATCTAAATATACTAAGTCCATGCTACCTACTGACATTCGACGCTTCAAGATTCCGGTCGAAGGGCTAACAGAGTAGAAGCCCGGTACCGAATTTTGACATCGTTGAATTTCGAGGCTCGGTAGTTTAATTATTTGGCGTAATAAAAAATATATATTCTTGCACAATTTCACACCACCAACTAATACCAAACTAAGCAAAAAAACTTTGGAATTAGTATAAGGTTACCAAATATATAATACCTACCTCATTTCTTAAACTAACACTTCGGAAGACTGAAGCGCAACAACTAAGGGTTAACAAGGAAAGATTTCGTAACATTCTAGATAGCTTCCTCTACAGTGTTATTTATATACACTTACACAAAACCAGATGGAGTCACAAGCATCTAAAGTCTGCCAATTGACGCTAAGAACGGAAAGATGCCAATTTTGTTAAATAATATAAACTTTAACTTGGCGATATTGTTGCTAATTTTAGGTTCAAGTACTATTTCGGTTACAATAAATAATTCTTCAGCACTTGAGGAATACTACACATCAAGATATATCCGGATAAAGCGACAAGACGGGTACGTGTATGCCAGGCCGAGTATTCCTTTTGCTTTGCCATCGAGGCCTCCTGTGTCTACTCAAGCCCCTACTGTTGACAGGACTCAGGCGCAAATGATGTATTACGCGTATCCTGCTCCTCTGGGGGATACCGTCAACATCGGTTTTCCAACTTCAACTTCTGCTACGACAGCAGCGGTAGGCGGTGGCGGTGGCGGTGGCGGTGGCGGTGGCTACAGCTACGGGGTACCCGGCGGCAGTGAAAGCTCTAGTACATCATCAACAGCGGCAACGTCAGGAGGATACGGCGGGGGAGCGCCATCCGTTGGAGGTACGGCAGGGAGCGGCACGGGCGGTGTCGGGTACAACTACGGCACACTGGAAGCAATGGCGGGGACTACTGCAAGCACTCCGGGTACGACGTTGGGTCCCACTAATGCTGACAGTTATAATTATCCTTCTCCTACTTCTACTTCAGGAGGATGTAGATCGAACTCACAGCCCGGCTGTGGCCCAGCGTCAACTAATGCTCCGAAATACTTACCACCGGTAGAAGGAAGTCCAGCAACCTCACCAACGCCGGTCCCTAATCCAACACCATCTCCCACAACGTCACCCATGCCTAACCCCACTCCAACACTTTCACCTCCGTCAGATACTTATTTACCACCTATCGAAACATCAAATCCTAATTTAAGTAAAAGTCCACCCATAATGTTGATGCCCGATTACCTGCCGCCAAGCTCTTCTTCTCCTGTACCAGGACCACCATCTAGCCCTTCTAGCCCGCTTCCACAACCTTCAACGCAAAATTACTTGCCACCTTCATCTGTTCCACCCACTCAAGGCACTAGTGTGTCAACTCCAGCCACTTCATATTTGCCACCTGTTTTCAGGTAGTAGGCGCACGTACCTACCTTAAGGATAGAACCCTATTATCTATTATGATAAGATAACACGACGTATGTATGCCTATTATTTATAATGTAAAAAACTATCTCAAACCATGTGTCTATAAAGACGAAGGTGACTAAATAAAGCCACTGAATAAATAAAAGAAAAAGTCTATTATTTTATTTATCTACGAATACAAAAATCATGAGTAATCTACATTTTGCATGAGTATGATTCAGCGAGAGCTGGAGTAAGTAGTAGAGACTTGGAATGTCAGTGAAATACCATTCAAACTCAGCAGCAATAGCTACATCGTATGTTTTTTTTTTTTTTTTTTTTTTTTTATAATAAAGATATTAGCATCCACAGACTTGATGTCCGTGCCCTTGTCTAGATTAAGTGTTTTATTGTTAATACTTGCTTTTTCTTTTAAAAATATTTTACTATACTTTTCATAGTAGTTTACAGTAGGTAGATAAATAGCTATAATAAAGATATATATTTATATATTACATAATGTATATTTCTAAACCAGTGACGGTTCCCCGCTGTTGCATCCAGACCTCAAAGCATCCATGACGGCTCTGTCTCGACTTTTGATCGCCATTCTGAGGTTGTAATTGTACATCGTATGTTAAGATTTTGTCATTAATATTGAGCGAGCCTTAATTCTTCCATTCTCGCTATTATATTAAAAACTATAATAGCAGGAGGGACTCCAAAAGCCACTGTTCTTAGGGCCAGAGGCGTCTCTAGCTCACGTAGCGCCCGGGTGCAATCATCACCCTAGCGCCCTCTAGTACCTAAGAAGCGTACTGAGCACTGTTAAAATGGAATATGTACAGGGTCAACAGCACATCATGCTATCCAAAACTGTCAAATTTCTTCTATCGATTTTCAATTTTATCTCCAAGCATTAGAGTTTACTATCCAATGGGGAAATTTGACAGTCTATGGCAGTGTTTTTCAAACTGTGGGTCGCGACCCCCAGGGGGGTCGTGAAGCCTTACTCGGGGGGTCGCAGGTAAAAGAAAAAGACAAACATTTTTAAATCTTACACTAAACTAAGACAATTTCAGTGAAAAGGCTATGCCTGTATAATGATGCCTCCCGCCGCCTTCCGCGTCTACCCCGCGGCAAACTCTTTTTATTATGTGTTAAAATCTCCGAAGTAGTACATAGATTTAGCCTAAAAAGGTCTTAGGGACCTTAGGGGGTCGCCAGAACTTTATATGATCCAAAGGGTTCGCGAATTTAAAAAGATTGAAAAACACTGGTCTATGGTCACCTGACGTGCTGTTGACCCATAATTATAATCTTTATAACTATGTAATTTAAGGTTTATTTAATGTTAAACAAAAGTTCCTATTGCCGCGCCTTTCTTTGCTAAAACTAGACATTAATTACGTGAGGTGTTTTTGGCGATTTTTCGACCCCCCCACCGCCTCTGGTGAGATGTCGTGAGATTTGGCTCGACACCCCCTCCCCCCTTTATCTCACGTGAGTTTTATGAAAATGCTTAGTTTTAGTGTAAATACGTTAATTGGTAATATATTTAGAAAACTTACATAATTTGCCTAATTCTTTTTAAACTTTTAATAATCGAACAATAAAAAATAGCTATGATTTACCACCTTAAATTTGAAAAAAAAAAGATTGTTCTAATTCAGCGCACGGGAACTCATGAGTAGTCTTAAGAGTGGCTACCGCAACAACATGGTTTAGTTGGTCTAACTTAGCTTTCCCACAATTTAATCCTATTTTTTTGGGGGAAAATATTACGTGATATTTGTAGAGACCCCCCCTCTCCCCCACGTGAGATTGAGTGAGATCCGGCCCTGCCCCCTCCCCCCCCAAAACGCCTCACGTAATTAATGGACGCCCCCACACATAAACACATTTATTTAAGAAGAGCTCTAGATGCCATGCAAAAGTTAGGTATGCAAACCGGAGTACTTTTTACGTGGGTTACGTTAGGTTATACCGCGCCCGGGCCCGCCATCATAACACGGGTGCAGTTTCATTGAAATAGCCGGGCCAGGGGGCGCGCGACGAGTGGCGCTCTTGAGATCGCGGCGCCCGAGTGCACCGCACCCCCTGCACCATAGGTAAAGACGCCTCTGCGAAACTCTTTTTCTCCTATTCAATTTTTGCCACGGTTCGAACTAATCGTACCTAGATCCGGGGCTGGTTACCGGTCAAACCATACATATTATATCTGATGCAGCCGGCGGCAATGTTAAATTTATTTTGGGCTACTAGTAAGCCATACGAGGTCCAGTGGCCCATGAAGAAATGTAAATATTCTGTAATTTTTTCTGTTTTTTCGGCTTGATTTACTTATAGATTTATTTTTGAATCACTGATATTAATGATTTTGTGCTCCGTCCACTGATTGTTCTTTATTTATTTATTTCATCTCATTCATCATTCGCCTTCCCTCGTTGTTTTTCTTTAAAAAAAAGCAAAGCAAGCAACTCGAATTGTTCGTCTGCTCTCCCACAGAAAAAGATCTGGTGGGTGGGTAGTCGAGGGACTTGAATTCCTTCACTACCCTCACATCCAAACTTTTATGTCTTGAGGTGAGCCGGCCCTCACCCGCTCACCTCCATCTCGAGACGGCCCTTTGCTTTGTCACTTATGCTTTATGCATGAGTGACAAAGCAAAAAAAAAGAGCCCTTAAAAAAAACATATAAAGACGTCGTTCCCTATCGAGGCTCACGCGGGAGGGTGCGAGCGCGCCCCGCTGGAATCGGTCCTGTGGCCAAGGCCAGCGGTGCAGCTCCACCTCTACCAGCGCTCTCAACTTCCTCTGGCAGTATTACTCTCCCGCTCGAGCAGCTGCCAGAGGAAGCCGATAGGCTTTTTCCAAGCACGGGTGGGGCGTGGACCCACCGTGCACATCGTCGCCCTCGTTGGTCTAAAATTCCAAACAATCTAGGTTCCCCTGTCGTCGCCGTCGTTGTTGTGGTCGTAGGCCCATATTTTTGAAACGATAGAATTCCAATTCGCACACGAATTGACAAGATTCGCATGAGAATCTCATACAAATTTTGTCAATTCGTATGCGAATTGGAATTCTATTGTTTCAAAAATCAGGCCCGTAGTCGACGACGTCGTCGTCGCACACGCAGCGCCTCGGTCGTCAGCATGGGCCGCGGTTGATTCCATTGCCATGGGGTTCGCCCCGCAGCGGTTTCCTTGTGGTGCGCCACTAGGCGCACGAGAAGAAGGTTCGTCGTTCTTACATCAGTAAGTCTAAGTAGGTAGGTAAGTACTGTACTTACTGAGAATCATAGACGTGAGGCGGTTGGACAATGTTCTTTTGTAAATAATTCTTGAACGAGCGCGTTACATATGATTTAGTGATTTAGATTTTAGTTTCATTGAATTAAATGAATGAGTTAATAAGGAGAGCATGAATGAAGAGCAAATAAAGTAACAAATCTGGAGAATTGGCTGTATTCGTAAACACTCTTTTGCCTTCCAAGAAAAGTACCAAATAGAAACAAAAAACATAAAAAAAGAAAACGTCACTCAAAAATAGCATCAAAAATAAAAGTTATTTTTACTTCTTGTACAAGATTCTCATAATATTCTTCTTTTCATGATTTAAAATGAATCTAGTTATACCCGAATGGAAAGCGTAACTCTTGGCACATTTCTACGCTTCGAAAGCAGAGTAAACATAGACCCACACTTTACATATGTAAATTATGATTTTACTAAAGCAAACGGTAACATTTTGTCGACTAGAAGGCATAGTAATCCAAAGGTATGTACTATAGGTAGTGTATTATTGTAACCACCTAGCGTTTGCATAGTATATCATATGTTTTAAATATAAATCTTTAAGCCGTACACTTCTTCAAGATTCATGTCATGACCTCACTACAACTCATTTTCGTCTAATGAAACAAATGGTTGGTCAGAGGGTCTTCTTGGTTTTCTGGTTTTACATTTACTATCAATTTGTGTTATTTAAAATTATTGGTTAAATAGTATCATATTAACTTTTTCAGGACTGTGAGAGAGAGGTGTGTGGCCACGGAGGATGGTGCACCTCAACATGACAGGCGCACCATGCACCACCACCCTTTCTATCAATGATCTGCCCAATGAAATACTGATATATATATTCTCCATGATAGACTTTGAGTCCCTCCTGGCAGTGGCTAAGGTTTGCATGAGATGGCAGCAGCTGTGTCTAACACCATGTGTCTGGGACAATACACGCCTCATAGTCTGTATGAAGAACTATGTCAGAATAAGTGAGAACATTGTACCTTTTGTTGCAAAGTATTTAAAGAATGTTAAATTACAGTATTTCAAATTGTATTCCCAAGTCAGGGCTTCCCTGATAAGCTATTGTCCTAATTTGACTCATTTAGAAATAAGTATATCACAAGTGGACAGTTGTATATTTGATGATTTATGTCATTGGCCTAATTTGAAATTTTTGAGTTTTCGCAATTCATTGATAGTACAAACTTCAGAGAACTCTAATGGAAATTTTGTATACCATTTACCCTTTGACAAACTTAAATATCTTGAAACACTGATTTTGTCCAATTTTGCATTGACCCGTAATAGTTTATATAGTATGTTGCAGTGTACCAATCTTGTCAGTATTAATATGGAGAAAATGAAGAATATCCCTGCTGATTTTTTAGAGTCATTGTTGAGAACTAAGCAGTCCACTTTAAGGGCTTTATATATTTATGGAGATACTTTGAATGATGATATTGTCCACTATATTTCTAACTGTAGACTTTTACAGGTTCTGCACATCATGACATGTAAAACATTATTTGATTCTAGTTTAATGCATTTGTACAGGCTCAAAAATTTACAGTCACTGAAACTTCGACATGGTTATTTTTCTACTACTGCTTTACTTGCATATTTTTCTAATAATAAGTTTCACTACCTGACTTACTTGAGCCTCTCTAGATGTCTACATGTCACTATACAGGTAGCTAAAGTTATCAAAACTAGTGCTCCAAATCTAAAGGAGCTTTCATTTTATTTGTGTCCCTTTATTATTGCCCCTGACTTCAACAGGGCAGAACTGGAGAAAATGTATGATATACAGCTATTACTTGATTAAAATAGTGATTAGTAGTTATTATATAGAATCGGAGGCAACTTTATATCCGTCCACCACCTCATTACAGGGTGAAAAATGAGACCAGGCACTAAGAGCATGTGCTTTTAATGTTCTAGTTATAGGGAAATGTTCTTAGGACTAAATTTGTTTTGATACATTTTGACTTGTGGTAACAGATTTTGTATAAATTATACAGTTAGCAAAAAAATTGCATTAACAAAAGAATGATGATGCCCTTTATACATCTGTGGTAAAATGTATATTTTTATCATAAACATTGTTACTAACCCTGACGCCTGACGTTACGAAACTCCAAAAATATGGTTGTCGATTTAATATGTCCCTAATTCGTATTCAATTCATAATTAATGAAATTAAACATTTTACAATGAAATATAAGGTTATTTTCCCGTACATTTTATGGAACAGAAAAAGATAGATGTAAAAAAAGATAATAAAAAGTGGATTTTAATGTTTCTGCTAGGTACATTCATTCTGCATTTCACCCGGGTACCTACTTACATTAACGAAAATCAAAGGAAAACTATCACGGCTAAGTAGTCTTTACAAGTTACTGAGTTAGTCAACTAAGTTATAAAATGGAGGAAAGTATGTACCTGGGCCCTGTTTTGAAAAACTTACAATTATAAAATACAATTACAATTCGATATACATTGCGTAGTCATTATGAGTTAAAATAATATGGTGTTAGTTATGAGGGTAGTAACTTAGCAATGTATATCGAAGTGTGATAGTCTCTTCTTTTACAGTCTTTTTGTAAGTGTGTATGTACTGTGTTGGAAATAATATGAACAGGGCCCTGATCAAATGATCCAACTACACAACCCTGCCTATACACTGCGCAATGCGTAACCTGGTGTAGTCAGTGAAAAAAACAATTCAAATGGTGGGGTGCCCATACAAGAAGCCTTCAAAAATTGTATTTTTTTATTCAACTACTTACTTTTTTACTTTATTGTAAAAACGGTGTTACATATAAGTAATACCAACTTCGTGTGATTGTACAGCGGACCGCACATCAGATTACCATACGCGTGCACTCTGCGCTGTTACGATAAGGGCGGTTATACTATGAAAATAGGGTAACCTGATGCGCTAGCCTCTGTACCTAACACTACTTTCAAATCAAAGGTAAAAATGACAAGTATCGGAATGGGCAAGTGCTAGGTAGATTTTTGTTCTATTGTAATAACATGCTATATTGTATATTGCAATATTGTATGTATTGTAGCATTTGTAGCACTTGCCGATTATATTGTAAATTTGCCTATACACTATCAACGCAAATTCCTAGCTACCAGATGCATAACCAAAATCACCTTTGATATAAAAGTCACCCCAGTTAATAGTACTCTATACGGTACACATATTAAAATGAGGGAAACTGCTTCATTTTATCGACGGGAAAAATACTAAAAAAAATGAACTTTTCATGGCATTTTTAAAATTATTGTTTGATACTGTGCCCCCCGTATAAACAAAACGGTATAACTTATAAACTAAACGATCTATCACGTTGAAACAAACTCAATAACGATTGGAAACAACAGGTGTTCTTATAAAATTAAAAGCGAGGGAAAACAACCGCCTCAACTGAAAATAAAAAAGATTATACTAGCTAACAGAAATCAGGTTTGTTTTTCGTCAAGTTTTACAAAAAATGAAAAATTTCTCAGTAGAACGCACCATTAACCTAGTTTTTTTTTATTACTTTAAGTTATTCTACATCGTATTAGCCATCTAATAGTAAAAATTCCAAGTTTGTAACTCAATCACATTACCTATCAACTGCTGATGAAAGGCCTTCCACCACTATTTTGCAGGTAGAGAACCTTTTTTGCGAGTGTTTTTTGTAAAGGCACGCAGGGTGGAGTGCGGGGAAGCAGGGCCAACCCCAATTTTGACCAAGGTCATAGATGAGGTCGACGATGGAGTTTTTTTAGTTTTTTTTTGTATTTTTCCCGTCGGTAAAATGAAGCATAGTTTCCCTCATTTTAATATGTGCACGTTATAAAGTCTCGCACTGTTTATCGGTGAGTCTGACTCATAATTTTGTACAGAAGCAATGTAAGATGAATTGAATTTGAGATAAAACGTCTTCACCATCAGCGCGGGTCCATTCGATAAGATGAACCTTCGATTACAATTATTGATCTCAAATTCTTCATACATTGCTTCTATTAAAAGGTTTTTTTTTAATTAAGTGGAGGTTACTTTGTATAAGGCTGGTTTTAGTGTCACGCGGGCCGTCAGTACGGATCGCTCCGCGCAGACCGATCCGCACTGATCGTCCGCGTATGTCGTTTTAGTATCGTCCAAGGAGTATATATAAGAATTAGCTTCAAAAAAACCCCGTTTTCCACTAGGCTCTGTTTGTAAGATGAAATTCTGAAAGATTTTATACGCGAGAGCTCAACGCATACGTTATACCTTGGTCATAAATGCCTTTGAATTTAAAAAATATTGTATGAGTAAAAGCCATCTCATAGACCAAATTCGTCTCAATGCTGATGACTGATGAGTTTGCCCTACTTCTGGAGTGCGTCGGTAGACCACTCCGAAACAAAGAAATAAATCTTGTACCTCTACGATAACGGACCCCCTATATACTAAACAACTTTTAGCGTAATCACCCTGTTTTGACTTAAATCTTGACTTAAAAATTTTACGTTTAATTTTCATACGGAATTTCAATCAAAATACAGAATATTAATACGGAATTTCAATAGAAACAGGAATACGGATTTTTAAAATGAAAATACAAATTTTGCATCTTTATGTGGCAACACTGATTAAAACGGTGCGCGAGCATTACTCTAAAACGCTCCCAGCTTAATACAGATCGGTCTGTGCGGAGCGATCCGTACGGCGGCCCGCTTGACACTAAAACCAAGGCCTAAAAACAATTTATGACGAATTTGAGATCAATCGTAATCAACTCATAGAATTGATCCACTGGGCTCCTAATCGTAATCGGCGTCGGTAAATACCCCAGGGGCTCTATTTTTGAATCACTCGTCTCATTTCGAGCGATATTTTTCGTTGATTTGCGTAGATGCTATTGATTTTTGAATTTTTTAACTACTAATTTCCATGAGTGCTAAGACCCTTTCGCTGAAGTGCAGTGATCAAAAAGTTCGGAAATTAAAAGAATCCGCGCAAATCAATAAAAGCTATCGCTCGGAACGAGGCGAGTGATTCAAAAATAGAGCTCCAGGTCTGGCTCAATAACATCGCCACATGCGAAATTTTGCCACTCAAAAGTCGTCACAGCTAAAAAAAGCTATATTTTTACCATTGCCCCTCGAAAAAGGGTCCGTTATTCTTCAAAAACAGTGAATAAAACGCTGTTTATTTCACTGAGTGAATAAAACATTTTGAATTTGGAACATGTGCGAATATACGGATTTTAGTAAGAAAACAAAAGAAAATGTGCAAGGAGGTTGCATACTCTCGCTATAAAAACGTACTAAAACTTGGCTGTAGGTATGTAATAACTGGCTGTATGGAATATGGCTTGGTTAAAAATTTTAAATTTAGAATAAGGAATTCAGCCAATTTTCTGGGCAATTTTCATGCAATGAAAAAATTTAATAAAGTTTTTGTCTCAAAATTATAAAATGAGTTCGACATCCAGTGATGAAAGTGAACCTCTTGTTCCAGAGTCATTTCGCGTTAAAGCAGCAGCTATTGTTGATAATTTACTGTCACAGAGTAATTATTTTCTTTTTCTCGTAGTCAATGGTAAAAAGTAGAGTACCTAACACGTGAAAAAAAAATTCCTCTCGGGATACAACTCAATGCCTCGAAAAGAATTCGCCTTTTTTTCACTTGTTGGGGAATCTACTATTATCTCGCCACAGGAACTTGCATCCGCTTCCAATCTGTATAGTTAGCAAGACAAATCGTATATGTATAGGATAGCAATATAAACTAATTAAATTTAGCAAAAAATCACCTAATTTGTATTTATTTAATCGTGATTTAATCACTGGACTAGTGTAAATAGTTTTATTTCTACACAGTATTTATTGTTTAAAACGGGCTATAAAAATTTTCAAAATATAATGGCCACCAATGAAACTGGTGTAAACAAAACTGTGTAAACGAGATTTTCCTTAAGTCAGATTTCCGAAATATAAGCTTAGAAATGTGTGTGGGTGGCGCCAACATTGGACAGATTTGCAAATTAAGTATGTACTTACATATTTTAATAGTTTTTTTGTTTGCTTTTTGAGATGATGTTAAACAATAAGGATACCTAACATTGTCTTCCGCAATGTTAGGTATCCTTATTGTTTAACATTGCAGTGATAATTACCGCCATATTAAAAATATCTTATTAAACGTGTCAATAGGAAAAAAAAGTACTTAATTAAGTACCTTTTTCTAATCATTTTTATATTTTTTCACTTATTTTAGACTTGGGTGGCCCTGGCCATAAACAGCATATTACAGTAATTTCATGAGATTATTTAAATAATTTTACTGTTGTTAGCGCTTCTTTTCTTTCGTGTCAACACAGCAATATCATATCATATCAATATCACTGGCGCTAACTACGGCAGATAATTTAGGGAAATGTCGTCTTAATAAGTTGTGTTTCTTATGGCTACAGCTATCGATGTGGCCATAATTTCAAAAAAGTAAACGGCAGGTGTATGCAAACCTTCATACAAGAATCTCCTTAGCCCTTGCAATTACAAATCATAGAATTATAATAGCTTAATCAAATATTCCTTAAAAGTAGGTATTTATTTTATTATCAGATATAATTTAATGTAAAGGGGAAGGCGGGATTTTTCAAGATGTTGTCTTTTTATCTTGTAAAACAGTCAGAGAATTAAAAAAACAATCAGATGTTTTGTGTTTCATTTATTTTATTAGCTATAATTTTATAAAGTTCAATGTAGCGCATAACGTTTAGATATGTGGATCAATAAACGTCATAAATATTTTTTTTCAAGCATTATTAACTACTAGCTTTCCGTCCGCGGCTCCGCCCGCGTGAACTATAGGTTATATCGTGCCCAACTGTGGGATAAATGTAACCTATGTCCTTTCTCAGGCTCTAATCTATCTCTACAAAATTTCATCAAAATCGGTTCAGTAGTTTAGGCGTAAAAGACGGACAGACAGACAGACAGAGTTACTTATTAATCATAAAACGATACATAGTATCCATATTTCCAACTGAGGATAAGTACCTCATTAACCCTTTTCTGCATTTTTCCATCAGTTAGTATAGTTTATAGTTTGTTCTCTCTCCTAAGGGAAACTTTTTTAGGAACTGCAGATCAAACATTTTGTTTTGACCTCTAGTATGCGTGTGCCAAACGGCTAAACTGTACACCGATTTGCGTTTTTTTTGCGTAGGGTTTGAACTAATGGATTTGAATCCCGGTCGGAGGCGACTAGGGTCTTTTTATTTTTTATTCCACGTGAACGAAGTCACGGGCGGAAAGTTCTTTATTAAACAAAATAAAAAATCATTTATAACGCCAATTATAATAAAATAATTATAAAAACAATAATAGCACAAATATTGCCTGCCGTGCACGTGTGCGTAATGCGATACGTATTTCACATCACTTTGTAATGTTTGTTTTGTGCCACTATTTCTCATAAACTCGCATTATGCGCACGAGCAGTTTAATTGGGTAGATGACTTCATATTGAACTTCATATACTTAATTATTAAGATAGTATATTAACATACATAATAAGATAAACGGAATCGAAATCATATTTGAAAATAGTAGAAAAATAAAAAAAACGAAATTTTGTATTGAATTAAGATGGCGGCACAAAACTGTGACGTCACCGTTTAGTATTTCCCTCTTTGTCTAATTGAAAGATTTAAACGTTCTTATCTTTCTTATTTTTAAAGAAACTCTTAACACCAGGCTATTTACAAGATAAAGAAGTTTCAATTATAACAATAATAAAAAAATAGTCATCTACCCCATTAGTATAATATGCATGGGCGTACTCAATGGGGGGGCAGGGGGAGGGGAGAGGCAGCCGCCCCTCCCTGGATTTTCTTTACTTCCCGTACTATCTACTTCTGTAGATGAAAGTTAAGAAAAAGAACTTACCATTTGCAAAACAATAAACAACTTTTAAAAATCGAGCAGCGTGCCCTTTCTACCTACTCGCTAGCAGCGCTGCAAGCAAAGAAAGACGTCATAAACCGTTTTGTTGAAGACCCTCGAAAGTTACTTTTCAAATAGCTATTGTATGATTAAAGAATTTACATAAAAAATACCTATTTTAATTTACGCATATTTATTTGTCTAGGAGCTTTTAAAAAATCTGATGTACCCCCCAAAACCTGGGTGTGCTCATGATAATATGTTCCTAGACGAAGGTTTGTATGTCTATTTCCAGGGCGGAGCAGGGGTTGTTGAGTTCGAAGGCAGCCAGCACGTCGGGGTGCAGCACTCCGATCCGGCCCAGCAGCCGCCCGCCCACCCACACGTCGGCGCAGCGCCCCGGGAAGTACGCCGGGTCTGTGGGGAGATAGCTCTTCTTATACACATACATACGCTCACGCCTGTAATCTACATCTACCTACACTAATACGAGTATTATAAAGAAATAATTAAAAAACCCCCCCCGCAAAAAAGTAAAGCGGACATTTAAAAAGTAAAAAATAATACCTTTCGTTGAGCCATCAAATTCATTTCAGAAATACCTATATATATTTTAATTATCGAAATCGATCGATGGCATGATAGGGTTTGCTCATTAAAATGGCGCTATAATGTCGCGTCGGGGTACCGCTTTAGTGAATCAATGAATAGTCAATCAAATGAAGGGTCTGATTCACTAAAGCGGTACCCCGACGCGACATTATAGCGCCATTTTAATGAGCAAACCCTATCGTGCCATCGATCGATTTCGATAATTAAAATATATATAGGTATTTCTGAAATGAATTTGATGGCTCAACGAAAGGTATTATTTTTTACTTTTTAAATGTCCGCTTTACTTTTTTGCGGGGGGGGTTTTTTAAATTTTTAATTTAATTTTTATTTCAAAATTTTTAACTTATTTTCAAAATAATTAAGAGTGTACTAGTGTGCTGGATATCCTGGCCGCAGCATCAGCTCACGGTGTTGCCACCGTTGCATTGTATGCAGATTCAAATACTGATCAAAACGAGTCCAAACACGACATATCTGCTATTATTTTTTCAAGGATGTGCTAGTGTTCTGGATATCCTGGCCGCAGCATCAGCTCACCGTGTTGCCACCATTGCATTGTATGCAGAATCAAATACTGAACAAAACGAGTCCAAACACGACATATCTGCTATTATTTTTTTAAGAGTGTGCTAGTGTTCTGGATATCCTGGCTGCAGCATCAGACCAAGAGTTCCATAATCCTGCATAGTTATTAAGCATACATGAGTGTTTCAAGTTTTAGGTCACATGTATGTTTGAAAGTAAAGTAAATACACATTAAGAGTCTAAGAACCCTACCGCAGCTAACAAAAGAGCTGATGACCTTGAAACGGCTGAACCGATTTTGATAAAACGTATCTAAGAACCATCGCCAAAAAACCTGCTTGTAAATAAAAAAAAACGCATCCAAATCGGTTTACCCGTTTGAGAGCTACGGTGCCACAGACAGACACACAGACACACACACATAGCGGTCAAACTTATAACACCCCTCTTTTTGCGTCGGGGGTTAAAAAAGGGAAAAAAAAGATAAATAAAAAAGTTTTTTTTTTTTAAATTGGTCACAAGAAAAATGTCAAAATGAAAAATGTCAAACAAAAAAAAAGCAAAATTAATAATTTATAAAATAAGAATAATAATTTATAAATTGAAAATATATATACTTTTTATAATTTTTTTAAAATTAATTTAAAAATAATAGTCCAACAAATTACTGATCAAATGTATATGTTATGGACCAAGTGATTAATGCGGGCATTATGAATAACGCCCGGGCATTATTCGTAATGTCTAGCTCTATCGGGCAAAGTGATTAATTACTATCTAAGCTTCATTATTTATCATATTGCCAAGTCATTATTAATATTTCTACGTGACAATTGGGCAATTTGATAATAAAGCTAAGTTTGATGCAGTGCGGGGAGGGAAGCGGTGCGGGGAGGGAAATCCCTCGTTGCAATTTATAAAAGTTTTCGTCATTTTTTTTAACGACGCCATCTTAGATTTCAAAATCTAAAACGACATCCATGACGGATTTTAACAAAAAATGCATGTCCGCCATTTTGTATTTACCCCCGATACATACCCGATATATAATATATACCCTTGTATATACCCCCGAAAACCTATTAAACGACACAAATATCAGTTTTTTCAAAAATGTACACGTCCGCCATCTTGGATATCAAAATGAACGACATTTTCAGAATCAGCATCCCCGACAATCTATCAAACGATACCCATGTCGGCATGCACGAAAATTTAATATCCGCCTTCTTGGATTTTTTGTGCGGGGAATCGCGACGCTCCGGGGTTTGCCCTTCTTGTCATGATTCCCCCAACTAAAATCAAAGTTGGCGGATATGAAATTTTCAGAAGGCAGTCGGCGGGTATTAGACGCTCGGTGACGCTTTGGGCTTCGCCATACGCAGAGCTCGGCCTTCGGCTTCGCCCTATACGCAGCTTTCCTCGGCATACGGCCTCACCCCACCTTTAGTATCTAAACTTGTATGGCGGCCATCTTGAATTGGGGGGGAGGACGCTCTGTCGTCGCCCTACGCGGAGTTTGGACTTCGGCCTCACCCTAAACGCAGCTCGCCACGGCCTACGGCCTCGCCTCACCTACAGAATCTAAACTTGTATGGCCGCCATCTTGAATTGAGGGGGTTGACGCTCCGGGCTTCGCCCTACGCGGAGTTGGGCTCAGTCTGCGACCTCGCCTCACCGTTAAAATCTTAACTCGTATGGCAACCATCTTGGATTGTGGGAGGAAGACGCTCCGGGATTCGCTCTATGCGGAGCTCGGCCTTCAGCCTCGCCTTTTACCTTGCTACTTAATCCAAATAATGAGTCTGATTATTTAAATTGTTTAACATTTAGTTTATTTGAAGTTAAATGACTATAATAATAAAAAAATAGCAATTAAATATGCTTGTATTACTCTGCCCAAAAGGTGATGGGCATTATGTATAATGCCCGGTCAATTTGATTATTTGAATAATGCACGGTAGAGTCATAATTTTTGTACCTTTAAAAAGAGGTGTGCATGGTTCTAAAAAGTGAGCGCCACAAACTGCTCGTACACATTTTTTCTGAACTAAGAAAGCCTTGCTTGCATCTACCGAATTGCCCCAGACAATTAATCCGTAGCTGAGTATTGAGGAAACGTATCCATGATAGGCTGTAAGAGCTATTTCTTTAGAGGCTGTATTGTGTAACCTACGTAGAGCGAATACATATTTATCCAGCCATTCACAGACCTTTTGTATGTGAAATTTCCAAGTGCAGAACTTATCTATATATAAGGTCCTAATTTATTAGTCACTTTCCTTTTAACACGTTATTGTGTAGGTCAAAATATATCATTTGAGTCAAAAAACAAAAGCATAATATTAAATTTAAAAGGTCTTGAAAAATTTTGTTATGATATTTTTTCATTACTATGTTGAATAAACCCATCCATTCAAACGTAAATAATAATGGCAGTAGTAGAGCGGGCGAGCGGGGAGTGGACGGCTATAATTGAAAGAGAACCATTCTTTTATCTTTAAATGGAAAATTCATTTTTTATTTTTTTACAAAATTTAATTTTCAGATAATTAATTTTTATGTTGTTTTTGGAATACTATCAACCTATACAATAACGCCTTAGAAGGTAAGTGACTAATAAATTAGGACCTTATATATATATGCCAAGAAATTTTGTATATTCAACTTCGTCAATATTATTACTAAGGTACGTAATTTGCTTTATATGTCCGGCATTGAATTAATTTAGTTTTTTTATATATATTTAATTTTAGTTTATTTTCCTCTAGCCATCTAATAACCGTTTCCAGAGCATGTGAAATAGATACAGATAAGGTGCAAAAGTCCTTAGATTTAATGACCAGAGTAATGTCATCAGCAAACATGATACACCTATCCCTCAAGTGATTTGGCAGATCATTCACATAGGCTAGAAAGAGGAGTGGCCCCAAAATGCTCCCCTGAGGCACTCCACATCGATTACGACTGAACTCAGATCTGTAAGAAATTAGTTCCGAATTGTCAATTTTATTTATTTCAGTACATTGCTGCCTGTTTTCTAAAAAAGTTTTTATCCAACTGTGAGCATTTCCTCTGATCCCATAGTTATCTAGTTTAGCTAACAGTATTCTATGGTCAACACAATCAAAAGCCTTAGATAGATCTAATAGAATTGATGCCACTGCATATTTTGTATCCACTGCTTCAGTAATAATCTTAACTAGATTATAACAAGCTAGGGTTGTAGAGCTCCCTTTTCTTAATCCGATTTGATTTGCGTTTAATATGTTATTATTGTCGAAAACCACCTGAGAGGTTGAAAGAGAGACACTTAAAGCCCTGTATATCATCTAGTGGTTCGAGAACAACTAGATGCCATGTTTGATTGACCCAAATTGTGAGGGTCATCAGATGAAATAAGCTCTATAATGGTGAGAGGTGGTCAGCCTTTCGCCCATTATACATCACAACCCTCGCATCCCTCTTACAGACTTTTACTGTATACCTGGAAAGAGGTTTTGCTTTCACTCCCAGTCCAGCAGGGAGCATACCTACACGATAGCTCTTCTTAACGTATAGGTGTATAGTCAAGTGTGTGGCAACTTTGCTAACCCTGGTGTCAGAGATTTCAAACCTCAACAATGGCTTTTTACTTGGTTTTAACGACTGCAGTCAATCGATAACAGCCGGGACCGACAGCATAACGTGCGCTCAGAAGCACGGAAACGCGTGTGGCTCAAGCCAGCAGACCCACGGAACTTAAACAATGAATTTAGGATGCTAAAAGAACCAAATCTAGTGCCATCATAGTTTAAGAAATATAGGTCGTTGTTTGTGGGTCTGCTGGACGGATATCGGCCCAGCAGACCCACCTCTCGTACACGGAAACGGCTAAAGTTAGAGACATGGTTCTAAAGCTTAGAGCTTTAGTGCTTTCATTTGTGCCATCGAGATCTGAAGTTTCAAAACTAGTGCTTCAAGCGTTTCGGAGCTATAAAATGATCTTGGTGTGCCTGCTGGGCGGAGGGTTCAACGCAGCAGACCCAACACGATAGCTCCATAACTAGAAGGTAATTGGTATGAAATCTCATATCAATGTTTAGTGTGTCATTAGTGCCTTAGCTTAACATAAAAATATCTGTTTAACTTAACTTCCAAACATAACAAATAGCCTCTGAAAGTTCTGTATACATTTCAAAATGAATAAAGTCGCGTACATAATCAATAGTTTTTTCAATACAGTTGCTCGAAAAGTAAACATTGTATGGCTATAAACATAAACAGAATGTAGCTCATTGTAGCACTAGTGCTTTTTACTTTGTAGTTTTATTTTTATTTAAGAAAAAATAATTTTTCTTAATTCACACTAGAAAAATTAAAAAGTTTACCAGAAAAGAGGTTTGCATACTGAGAATAAAATCATGTCGACTTCATGTGTAATACAATAATCAAATAAATAAAAATAAGCAAATAATTTTCAAATTTGGAATAGAATAATATTTTGCGTATATGTAATTACATTAATTTGAAATATTTCAATATTTTGTTTACCGAGAAAAACAAGGAGGCTGAATATTTGAATTCTTTGCCCGATAATTTTGATACACAAAAAACATAATCTACGCATGCGCACAAATTACAATAAAAACTTACAAAAAAGACGCCATTTACGTAAATTTTGCATTATTTATATTGTGAAACAAATTAATATGACTTCGTCTAGTGAGGACGGCGAAAACCGCGCAAGATTGTATTCTTCCTGCAAATTCCCGTGAAAAATAGGTATAAGTATGGTTGCTTACATTTGCTTTTTATTTAAAAAATGTATTGAAAAACGTCGTGTGACACACGGGTGTAATAGTACATTGGCATCAAGGGGTGAAAGGCACCGATTACAATCGGACTTTCTCCCGAGTGCTACATAGTGCTTTATACTACACCTGTGAGGAACATTCAAAGACTTGTATTGTTGAAACTATTTAATTAAAATAATAATTACTACAAAAAACTAAAGTAAGGAATTAACCTAATTAAAAGTTATGTGACAGTTTGTGCAATTATTTAAAGTAAATGAAATAGTTTTACCACCAGGGCGACTTATACTAGTGTGAGATATTTGAGACAAAGAGGGCGCCGCCGCACTCGCGTGTTCTGAGACTTCAGGTTTTGGTGTTCGGTCAGAGCTTATAGCCGCCGCACTCGTCGAAGGTTGGGGGTCTTTTAGTTCTAAGACTTCTGTCTTTTGTGGTGCGACACAGCCCATAGATGCTGCACTCGTTGAGGGTCATGATAATTAATTGAATCTGTAATTTGGTTGCTTATGCGTCTTTTATTCTCAATTGAATTTTCAATATAACCTTCTGCGACAGCGGACGACTTCCAACCACCGTGACGTTTAATTGTAGTCAAGTCGGCACCGGAGTCTGCGAGAATGGTTGCTGATGTACGGCAAAAGCAATGGCCTGTATATTCTTGTGGATCAGGCAAATTTAGAAACGTTGCTATATCCTTCGCAATAGTGCTGATTTTGTTCTTTCCTACGACTTGCTGAGTAAATTTTTGGTTCCTATATTGAACTAGAAAGCGGTTTGTCTTCATTCCAGTCGGGCGAAGTTCCATATATTTTTTAACAATGTCGTGATGTAAGCCGGTTATTACAAATGAGCGCTGGATTTTCGTTTTTGTAAGCAACTTAACAATAATCACATTTTGTTGTGATTCAATGTTGTCAATAGTCAAGTCCGCAAGTTCTTGCGAACGACAAGCACCAGTTATTCCGAGTATTAATACAACCTGTAAAATACAATAAATAAATGAAATGTTCCTTTAAATAATCCTACAAAAGACGATTTTTCATTAAAAATACAAAAAGTTACCTTCATTAACAGATATTTGTCATTGGGGGCATCATTTAAAAAGGAAAATACATTGTTTGTAGTTAGAACTCGAGACTTTTTACTGTGAAAGCCATCAGATTTTCTTTTTAGGAACGCCATAAGCTTTGTGTAATTTTTTATTTCTATGTTATGTTTTGTCAGCAAAGTACTCTTTAGCATGGAATATATTGACCACATGGTGCTTGGCTTATATATTGTGGATTTTTCACTAAAATAGGCTATTAGAACATTTTCAGAGAACGATTGGCGCCTTGTTTTCTAGCTTCCAAGCCATGAATTGGTCATACGTATGGATGTATTTTTTTTTTAATTTCTCTGGGAGCAGGTTTGACATAGCACTTTCCGCTGATGTTTTTAAGTCTGGCGGTGTCATTTCAATGTCCATTTCATCACTTTCACTTGAACTCGTCATTTTACTCAATTTACTGATATAACGCAAAAACACCGAAACAAATAAAAATTCGCAAATTTCGCGCCTCTTTTGTTTTTTAATGAAGACAAGCGGATTTGAGATCAGTAGCAAGGAGATTCCATATTTAAAAGATTTGGCCCATTCCTTCCCCAGACTATGTGCAGTTACACGGATGAGATTTATGGTAAAAATCCTTTGATAATTAATCATTATTAGCATGATTAGTTAAATCACTGTTAAAGAAGCGGAAACAAAGTGAACAAAAATAGGATATTGTATTCATTATCGACGGGAAACTATTTGAAAATGGCGAGAACTACTACTTTTTTCTATCATTCACCATGGAGTTCACACTGACATAAAATGTCCGTGGTGCGAGTGTAAACCAGGTCCATGAAGGTTGGATCGGTATATTTTTAGGTCATCTCTTTAGGTGGCCATAGTTTATGCCGATTCTGTGTCATTTGTCTGTCTGTCATTTTGACTTACTCGTATGCAGTCATTGTTATTGTTATGCTATTTCGTTACAAGAATAAAATAATCACTTATATAGTTACCCATTGAGAAAGTAAACAGTAGCGCTGCGTTCCCGTTCAGCGAGCCCTCGACTGCTTTGCATGAAATGGATCCAGCTTACGCATGAAAACTTTCGAAAACATGTAATGATTGCAGATTTTGTGGTGATGTAAAAATAGCAAATTACTTTTAAACCTCTGCTTTATAAATTAAATAGTATATACATGTTTAAAATACATGCTTTCCCCTTTCGTATGTTGCTTAAATTATTGCTGTAACTTGTTGGGGCACAGAACTATGGCAAAGTTGGCCATCTCATTTCGTAAAAACTGCTTGGACAGCTCACGCGTGCGCTGACCAAGGAGTTTTTACTTTAAGAAGGAGTTTTGAATGCGGACGCCATAGATTAAATAACACGTTAGAAATGAAAATTCGTACATTTTTCCCTCCCGCTAAAACAGGTTAGAAATGAATTTTCATACATTTTTCTCTCCCGCTTATTTTGGTCGAGGAAAAGACTAACGTTCTCTTCTCATTTTCAGGGAATAATGACTATTGTTCCGATCAGGTGTAGTATAAAGGTTATTATAAACTCGTGACAATGATGAGCCCTCACATACGTCAACTCGTTTACAATAACCTCCTTCACATCACACCCTCGTATCACAATGTACTATTACGTGATCGTTGATACAATATGGATTAAATGTCTTTTTTACAAGCTTGTATTTTATTTGCAATGTTCGTTAGGGTGATTTTTGTCCACCAAGTGACCTTTTATGTACCTACTAAGTCTTCCCCTCGCCTGCGTGCTGGGTTTATTAGTTATTAGCACAGTTTAAGCGCTAAGTACCTAAATCAAAAATTACGTAGTTTGATGTTGATATACGATAATAATAAACGTTACACACTCAAAGGCCCACATTAAGGTTTTCCCTTGTGTCGTGGGTCCCTCGGAACACACATAAAGACAAACACAAATTAGTGCTCTGCCTTACGTCCAAAAAAGGCCGGAACATTTCGCTTCCGGAAACCAGCACCAAATTTTTATGTGTGGTTAGGCATGTCACCTGGACCCCAAAACTGCCGGGAGACACTTCGTGAGGTGTCAAGGTCACCAGTTATGACGTCATCAATGTGGCCGCCGCCGCGTTTTGAAAAATGTAAATTACTCATAAATTACGCAGTGCACATGTACGTGTGGGGTATCAAATGAAAGGATATTAAATATGCTGCATTGTTTTCATTGAATGTAACTGCGTAAATATGAAAACAACAAAAATATAGGACAAATAAGACAAATTACAGAAAAAAAAATACATATTTATTTTTATAGCTAGAGAACCATTTATATTACAGAGAAAAAATGTAGGGTACAAATAATTCTACGTTATTCGTCTATAGTTTACAATTTAAATCATCACAATCGGGTGAAAAAAGCCATAGTTATGCTGGTTTAACTAAAGCGCGGCGGATGCCATATATTCAACCGACGTCGCCGGCGTGTTTTGAAAAATGTTAATTATACTTAAATTACGCAGTGCATATGAATGTTTGGGATATCTAATGAAAGGATATTAAATTTGCTGCATTGTTTTCATTAAATGTAACTGCGTAAATATGAAAACAACAAAAATATAGGACAAATAATACAAATTACAAAAAAAAATACATATTTATTTTTATAACTAGATAACCATTTGTATTACAGAGAAATAATGTAGCGTACAAATAATTCTACGTTATTCGCCTATAGTATAAAATTTAAATCATCACAATCGGGTGAAAATAGACATAGTTATGCTAGTTTAACATAAAGCGCGGCGGATGCCATATATTCAACCGACGTCGCCGGCGCGTTTTGAAGAGTCTAAATACACTGAACTGCTCAACACACATGTATGTATGTATACATTCGGACATAAAATGAAAGCATATTTAATATGCTCTAATTTTCTAATGTAATGTACTCTGCGTAAATATAGAAATAAGAAAAATGTGTAACAAATAAATCGAATTAGAGAAAAAAATACGTTTATTTATTTCTATAGCCAGATAACCATTACGTTAGAGACAAAAAATGATTTCTTCGTATATTGTTACGTTATTTTTCTATAGTTTAAAATTGAAATCATCTAAATCGGTAAAAAACAGACATAGTTCTGCCAGTTTAAAGATAGTTCGGCGGACGCTAACCACGCGACATGGGTAAGGCTCACGAGCGTTTTGCCCGCCCGTTCCAGTGTGTTATGAATATTGATGCATAAGCATTGATGCAAGTTGTTTCTCTTCCAAGTGAAGTCTTCATCCTGATTATTAGTAGAAACGGCCATAGTTAGTATGCATCAATATTCATAACACACTGGAACGGGCTGACAAAACGCTCGTGAGCCTTACCCATGTCGCGTTGTTAGCGTCCGCCGAACTATCTTTAAACTGGCAGAACTATGTCTGTTTTTACCGATTTAGATGATTTCAATTTTAAACTATAGAAAAATAACATAACAATATACGAAGAAATCATTTTTTGTCTCTAATGTAATGGTTCTCTGGCTATAGAAATAAATAAACGTATTTTTTTCTCTAATTCGATTTATTTGTTACACATTTTTCTTATTTCTATATTTACGCAGAGTACATTACATTAGAAAATTAGAGCATATTAAATATGCTTTCATTTTATGTCCGAATGTATACATACATACATGTGTGTTGAGCAGTTCAGTGTATTTAGACCAGTCTTTCCCAACGTGGGCGATAACGCCCCCTTGTGGGCGCTGCAGGCCTAAAGGGGGGCGGTAAGAGACCCAGAAAAAAAAAGGGGGCGTTGTGTAGGGCTTTGGGGTCGATTTATAATTTCATCTACCTAGCTAGGAAGACTCTTAGATACCGACTGAGCTCTCGACTACATCTTGTGAACATCAACTAATATTAATTAAGATATAGCTCAAACTCGGTTCGATATAATAGACCGTGGGCAATCATGTTTTAACAAGTTTTTGTTAAATAATCCGATTTGTACATTCCTGTATCAATCGGCTGGTTCTATAATACTTGTTCTTGCTTGTCGAGTACGATTGGGCGTCGAATGAGATAAACGAGTTTATGCACGTTTGTCTTATTCCTGTTGGTGCGTGCTGCTTATGCAATCCTATATAAACGACGTAAATTTATTTTATTTACATTTGCGGTTTCGCGCATAATAGATAAGCAGTACTTCATTATACCACTTACGTATTTCTCAAAACAAAACAATGTCGGAAGTAAAAAAGAAGAGACGGCAATACTCTGCGGAATATATTAAATTCGGATTTATTGAAAATCCCACAAACCCGTCGTCGCCTTTGTGTCTTCTATGTCTAAAAACATTTTCGAACGAAGCAATGAAGCCTTCAAGACTGCAAGGTCATTTGAATAAAATGCATCCAGATAAGAAAGACAAGAATGTAGCATATTTTCAAGACCTAGAGAAGAAGCATAATACTCAGCCAAGTGTATCAAAACTATTTTCGGCGGCTGCTAAGCAAGATGACGACGGACTTCGAGCTTCGTACAATATCCCTTTGTTAATTGCTCAAAAAGGCAAACCACACAACATCGGAGAAGAGTTAATTTTGCCAGCAATAAAGGAAGTAATAACTACTGTGCTTCATAAACCGGCCGCAGATATTATCCAAAAAATTCCTTTGAGTAATAATTCTGTGCAAAGACGAATTGATGAAATGGCTGAAAACATTGAAGAATCATTGTGCAATCATCTGAGGACTAGTCAATTCTCAATTCAGCTCGATGAGTCCACTTTACCAACTAATGAAGCGTTGTTGCTATCTTACGTGAGGTTTATTAAAGATGAGAAAATACGTGAAGAACTATTGTTTGCCAGAAATTTGGAGACAGATACAAAAGGCGAAACCATATTCAATACATTGGAAAAGTTTTGTGAAGAGAAAGAGATTCCTTTGAAAAATATTATACAAGTTGCTACGGATGGCGCTCCGGCTATGACAGGGCGCCATAAAGGCTTCATAGCGTACCTAAAAAATAAAATTCCAGATGTCCTTGCTATACATTGCGTTATTCATAGACAACATTTGGTTGCTAGAAACTTAAGTGAACGACTATTTCAATCACTGCAATATGTCATCAAAGCATTCAATAAAATCCGTAGCAGCTCTTTGAATGATAGATTATTTCATCAGCTTTGTGTTACTAATGACGAAGATTTCAACCGTTTGTTGCTTCATACTGAAGTTCGTTGGCTGTCAAGAGGCAATTGTCTGATTCGATTTTATAACCTGTTTGACTCTGTGATAGAGTTCTTGGAAACTAAAGATACAGAACTGCGCAACAAGCTCATAACATCAAAGAATGATATAGCTTACATGACAGACCTGTATAAATTGTTCAACGACGTGAACCTCCAACTGCAAGGCGATGAACTAAATTTAATTAAAACAAAAAATGTCGTTGCTGCTTTCGCAGCCAAACTGCTTCTGCACAAAAAAAATATGGGCAGACGTGAGTTTCACAATTTTCCGAATTTATCAGTATCCTGCAGTAACGACGACTTGTTTGCCTACTGCCAACATTTGGAAAACCTCCACATTGACTTCACCGAACGATACCAGGGCATTTTAAACTTGGAAATACCAGACTGGGTGTTGGATCCATTTTCAAATGTCAACATAGCAATGTCACCTCAGCTGGAAGAAGAACTTATAGAATTGACAACAAACGAAGAAATAAAAATCAAGTTCAAAAATGGATATCAAGAATTTTGGCTACAAAAACCGATCCTGCAATTGTACCCTGGATTGTGGTCAATTGTTCAACGATTCTTGATAGCATTCCCATCGTCATATTTGTGTGAACGTGGATTTAGTGCTGTGGCAACGCTGCTTACTAAAAAGAGAAATCGTTTGCGTGTTACCGAACGTGGCGACTTGCGGCTGTTTTTGAGTAAATTGGAACCTGATATCAACAAACTTATTGAACAGCATCAGATTCAACCTTCACATTAGTTTTTATATAAGAATTGATTATGTTTGTTTTATTTTCAATAAAAGATACTCTGTCCGAATACTATAAAGTTGCGTTTCAATAATCAGTTATAAGTACTTAGCGGTTTTTAAGTATGTTTAAAAAGGGGGGCGTTAAAAAATAATTTATTCTTAAAGTGGGCAGTAGACAAAAAAAGGTTGGGAACCCCTGATTTAGACTCTTCAAAACGCGCCGGCGACGTCGGTTGAATATATGGCATCCGCCGCGCTTTATGTTAAACTAGCATAACTATGTCTATTTTCACCCGATTGTGATGATTTAAATTTTATACTATAGGCGAATAACGTAGAATTATTTGTACGCTACATTATTTCTCTGTAATACAAATGGTTATATAGTTATAAAAATAAATATGTTTTGTAATTTGTATTATTTGTCCTATATTTTTGTTGTTTTCATATTTACGTAGTTACATTTAATGAAAACAATGCAGCAAATTTAATATCCTTTCATTAGATACCCCAAACATTCATATGCATTGCGTAATTTAAGTATAATTAACATTTTTCAAAACACGCCGGCAACGTCGGTTGAATATATGGCATCCGCCGCGCTTTAGTTAAACCAGCATAACTATGGCTTTTTTCACCCGATTGTGATGATTTAAATTGTAAACTATAGACGAATAACGTAGAATTATTTGTACCCTACATTTTTTCTCTGTAATATAAATGGTTCTCTAGCTATAAAAATAAATATGTATTATTTTTTTTGTAATTTGTCTTATTTGTCCTATATTTTTGTTGTTTTAATATTTACGCAGTTACATTCAATGAAAACAATGCAGTATATTTAATATCCTTTCATTTGATACCCCACACGTACATGTGCACTGCGTAATTTATGAGTAATTTACATTTTTCAAAACGCGGCGGCGGCCACATTGATGACGTCATAACTGGTGACCTTGACACCTCACGAAGTGTCTCCCGGCAGTTTTGGAGTCTAGGTGACATGCCTAACCACACATAAAAATTTGGTGCTTGTTTCCGGAAGCGAACTGTGTTTTCCGTAACGCCAGGCACTAAATACCCATGACCCGAGAACAAACATTTGCTTTTTACACAAATATTTGCCCCAACTGGGAATCGAACCCAGGATCCGTCGATCAAGAGGCAGCGCCACTACCACTAGACCAAACTGGTCGTTAAATATACGATAAAAATGTATGTTCAGTTCAGGTTTGTATTTATAATACAAACATACGAGTATCTCGGTACTATGTGACTGTGTATAAGATTGGGAATAAAACATTTATGAGTTGAAAAATTATTTCTTAATGGGTAAGTTAATATCATATAAATTATGTAATTATGAGTTTGATTTATTTTATGTATATTTTTGTGTTTAGAGACTGTATCTCAGAGCATTTAAAGAAAATAATATGGAGAATGACAGCTACACGTCAAATTTTAGGATCAGTCAACAGAGGCGACATCTGAAGTGAGAAATTGGCAGTTTATTACTTGGCATATGTAATAGAGTTGCCACGAATAGTGATTTGGCCGAATACCGAATATTCGGCAACGCTGTCGGCCGAAGCGCCGAATATTCGGCACAAAATACATGCTTGTCGAGCGCGTAGGTAATCAAGAATAAGAAAAGTCGTAACCTGTCTCCCTCGTCGCGATGCATATGGCAAGTGGTGGTCAGCAAACGAAAAACAATATCCAAACCTTTCGAAATTTGTTAAAGTTATCTTTCTTCTTCTGGGAGTAGCGTGTACAGTGAGAGGTTGTTTTCGGAAGTTGGTATCATTTATGAAGAAAAGCGTAATCGTTTGCTACCAAAAAATGGTGAAAAGCTAGTTTTTTTATCCATCACAACTTACCACTGATCACTTTTACTTACTAACTGCCGTACTCAGAGACGTCAATTTAAGTTAAGTACTGTTAAACTCTGATGTTGTCTCTTTCACTCTTATTGATATAAACAAGGATAGCATGACATTTAATTACTTCTTAACTTTAATTGACGTCTCTGAGTACGGCAGTAAGTGTTGTAATTTGGTAATTAATACTCTATATTGAATATTATGACGTGTCTTTTTTTCACGATTTGGTATTCGGTATTCGACCGAATAGTACGTATTATTCGGTCAAATACCGAATAACAAAAAAGTGGCCGAATAGGCCGAATACCGAATAGTTGCCGAATATTCGTGGCATCTCTAATACTCGTATGTAACCTAATAAATTGAGTTTTGAACGTGACTGTACCTCGGTTGTTAAAATGTATGGAGAACTTTTAGAGGTTCAACTGTTATGTTTGGATGTGAATTTTAACGGATATTTTTATGTTATTCTAAGGCACTAATGACACACTAAACATTGATTTGAGATTTCATACCAATTACCTTTTAGTTTTGTAGCTATCGTGTTGGGTCTGCTGCGTTGAACCTTCCTGGGCAGGCACACCAAGATCGTTTTATAGCTCCGAAACGCTTGAAGCACTAGTTTTGAAACTTCAGATCTCGATGGCACAAATGAAAGCACTAAAGCTTAGAACTAGAACCATGTCTCTAACTTTAGCCGTTTCCGTGTACGAGAGGTGGGTCTGCTGGGCTGATATCCGTCCAGCAGACCCACAAACAACGACCTATATTTCTTAAACTATGATGGCACTAGATATGGTTCTTTTGGCATCAATAGGCACTAGGAAGGCACTCTGTATTGGCATACATAGAATACCTAAATTCATTGTTTAAGTTCCGGGAGTCTGCTGGCCTGAGCCACACCAGAAACGCTCGTGAAAAATTGCTACTTTGGTCACCCATCAGGTTCCTTGTCTCTGTGTACGTTGCTTAACCTCATTGATCGGTTGAGATCAGCGAGCGCCACTGGGCTAAGAGGGAGAATAGCTTTTACAGGGAAAGTAGACACCGATTATTTTTCTTTTATCAGCCCATATACCGAGGGTCACGGACCTCCCTTCGAAACACGAAGGGTATTAAGACCATAGTCCACCACGCTGGCCCAATACGGACCGCGCGCCTTTCGATAACGAATTTTTCTTAGACGTGCGGGTTTCATCACGATGTTTTCGTTCACCGCTAAGCAAGTGATAAAATTAATAAGAAATCCTTACATAAATCTGAAAAAACGAATTTAGTTTTACAGACCCAGGATTTGAATCCATAATCTTCCATTTACAAGTCTGGCTTATTTCCAACTGGGCCAGACATTGATTATGAAGAGTAAAATAACTCTAAAATAAAGATGTTGTATCACACCCGACATTTACAGCTTGTAACTTTTAAACGGAATTTTATATGGCTATTATAAGAACCATCTCGATCACGTCAGCTTTCTAACAAAAAACCGCATTAAAATCGATCCTTTTGTTTAAAAAGGGAAGTACAGCTATTATAGGTAAAAATATGGTACAAGCTAGACATTCTTTCAAGAAAGATGGATTTTCTTCAAAATTTGGAATTAAGCTCTACTTGCCATCCACTTCAAAATCTACCCCATGCCGATGTGTGCTTTTGACTCTTAGGGGTGAAAACTACCACTAATTAAAAAAAATATAAATTCACAAAAGGCATTTAACGAATGAAAATGCGAAGAGGTAAACATGTTTTTGTATGAAATTTTTGGGCCGTACATCAATTCAGCGTAATTCCGGGAACGCCAATAATTGTAAAAAAAACAAAAATAATTTACCTTCAACACAATATTTCTTAGAGATAATTGAATCTCTTTTTACATTAGCGTTGAAAAATCCTGATTTTATGAGAAAAATAGATTTTTTTACGCAATTTTATATAGAAACGTCATGTCCGGGAACGTTCCCGGAATGACGCGTTCCCGGAAATGACGGCTTCCCGAAATGGCTTTTTGAGAATAATTAATGAAAAAAGCATGTTTTATTTTAAAAAATCGAATCATTACTTAAAGAAATTGATGTAAGTAATTGGCACTAAATTACTTTAATAATTATGTATTAAAATTGAATAAATTTAATAATTTACGTTTGGCACGAATTTATTAATTTAATTATTTAAATTTTGTCTCATGAAACATTATAGTTGGACTTTTTACGAGATATAACAGATATTTTAAGAATTTCTCATGTAGAGATTTTGAAGAATTTTAAAATTTCATGCATTATCATCATTTCGGAAACGCTTTTTTTTACAATAAGATTTTTTTGTGTAATTATCAAATTTCAGCGTAGCCCGTTTGGGTATCAATTGATAATAAATTAGTCAATAATAGAAACTGGTTGTCAGAACAAATATACAATTTTTTTTACGAAATTTGGATGCTGGATTTCGCCACCTTGGTGATTTTGTGCCATATATATATAATACATACATATACATACATTCAGACAAACATACACACACAAGACCCCTTCATCAAGTGCCAATGATGAGAACACTATTATATACGTGGTATACATGTATAGTATACGCATTTCTCTGCTCCAAAATCTAGCTGTTCCGAAATTAAAACAAAATGCGTTTGGTTTTCTTAGGTTTTCTTAAGTTTTCTCGGTTGAATTTTAGACTAGAGATAAAAAAAAAATTGTAGGGAATTTCATCGCCTATGTAAGCTTATGTAAGTTTCATATTTCCCAAACCCTTTATTTTATAAAGGTCAACGGTAAAATAACTAAAGGGCGGTACTGATTTTGTACCAATGCTAACTTTTACAAGCCATATCTCGAATAATTCTAAGCTACAGTAAAAAGAAAAACAAAAAATGTTTGGGAATGAAAATGCAAACTTTTTTTAGCAATTTTTACGTATATGGTTTATTCTCTGAGTTAATTTTGAAAAAAGTATTTTTTTTTTGAGTATTTCAATGATACCTAGTTCACTTTGATGATATGTTTTTTTCAAAAATAAGCAAATTAAATTAGTCAAACTTTTGGATCATATTTATAATATTAAGATAAAGTAATTTTTACATTTTTAAAGTTTAATTCCAATTGGGCTAGTAATGAGAAGCATTTCACGATTTTTCTCGTAAAAAATAGAAACCAACTTTATTTTCGCCATAACTACGTTAGTTTTAATGCTAGAGGACTGCAAAATAACGCATTTTAAAGGTTTTTTAATGGACTTTAAAAAAGATTATGAGCACTATCATCGTAAAATTTACTGTTTTTTTACAGATTTCAACATTGAATTACGATTCAATGTTGAAATCTGTAAATTTTTCGTTGAAAAAATTAGGCCTACCTTCAATGAGCTATAACTTTGTTTGTATTGGGTCTACACTAAAAAATAAAAAACGAAATTCTTTGGTGTTTCATAACCTATAATTTTTTATGTATACAGTTTTTTGATAAAATCATTAGTTTATGAGTTATATGTGAAAATTTTTCAAAAAAACGTGGTTATTTTCGAAAAAAAATACATTTTCGATCACAAATATCTCAAAAAGTATTGATTTTTCAAAAAACTTCTAAAGAACATTTTAGCTTAAAATCCATCCTTCTATCGATTTCTGAAGTTTTAAATTTTTTTTAAATTACGACCCCCTAGTTGGGGTGGTGTTCACCCCCAGCGAAAAAGCACACCTTGGCATAGGGTAGATTTGCTTCTTAGGGTATTCCCTACTTTCTGTCAAAATTTCAGCAAAATCCATCTTTGTTGAAAGAATTTCTACCCAAAAACCTTCATTTACAGTACTACGGTGCCACAGACAGACACAAAGAAATACACGTCAAACTTAAAACATCCCTCTTTTTGCTTCGTGGGGGGTTAATCAATGACTAAATAGTTTCGTAGTTTTCGAAGTAGTGTTATTTATACACAAGCAACGTGGCGTGGCGGCGAGGCTGACAATGCGACGTTAAATCGTAAAATGAATCTTAACAGCTACGAAGCAAAGGTTTTTTTCGTCCGTCACTCCGTCTTCAGGTGGCGGATGTCTCTTCGTGCTTCTATTTTCGGCAAAGATACTTTTGTTCAGTAGCTTCTATTAAGATTCATTTTACGTTGGTTTGATCGCCGCGCCGCCACGTCGCTTGTGTATTATACTAGCGTTAAAGACTCGCTGCAAACTCGGTCATAAACCATCGGAACGAGACAGCTATATTGCTTTCTCTCTCCCACTTAGGAGAACGACGCGATCCTTTTGTCCAAGCGCAGAGATGTGCATTACTGCAGTCGATAAGACTATCGATACATTTATATAATGTGTAAAAACGTGACTCTCGGGGGCGCAGACCCACCGCTGCGCACGCACGCGGCGCATTTTAGCTACGTGGATTCGATCAAAATATAATTTGATCCTTAATGTAAAACTCACCGAGTAGATAATCACCTGGCGTTTATCGCAGCATATTCGTGGGTTGTCACGTGACAACCCACGAACTCACTACACACGAATGCGACAAAAAACGCCAGGTGATTTTGATATAATACACGCGCGTGCGCAGCGGTGGGTCTGCGCCTTTAAGATGATTTATGACCGAGTTTGCAGGAAGTTTTAACGCTACTTTAACAGCGGCTAAGGTGTCGAGGAGGGCGTACCGTCGTGGGGTCGCAGGCGGTAGGAGTCGGCCCGCAGCCGCAGCAGCAGGCGGTCCAGCAGCCCGTGCACGCGCTGGAAGCCGGCCGCGCGCCCGCACTGCACCGCGCACACACGACGGACGTTGCGCGCGCCCGTCTCTGCACACATCAACTATACACATTACTTATATGTATGTATGAAACAAAGCCGGGTTTGTTCGAACACTTATAACAGTTATAATTATAACTCGAGAACGGCTGGACCGATTTACATGGTTTTTGATTTGTTGTATTTATCTTCGTCCCGAATAGCAGAATAGGCGACTATTAAAAACTTTGGAAAATTGACGACAAAATTCCCACGGGAACGAAGTCCCGGGCGAAAAGCTAGTTAGTGATGATGTTAAGTCCGCCTTTGTAAACTTTTTCTCTTTTGTTGTATCCCATGTAATCTAAGTGCAATAAAACCCCTCCGGCCACGATCGCAACCGCGGTTCGTAACCAGTTGCGAATCCGGAATTTTCATTCTTTGTTCGCAACCGGTTGCAAACCTTGAAATTTTTTCCTGGACCGCAACCTGTCATCCTGATGATGTCAGTTTCGCAACCAGTTGCGATAAAAGATTTAGTACTCCTTATTCGCAAACATCATTACCTATCTGTTTCTTATCTCATTAGCCCATTATATCCCTACCGAGTAGCAGGGGCTTTCCTTTGAAACACGAAAGGGATTTAGGCCATAGACCATCACGCTGGCCCAATGAGGGTTGGTGGACCGCGCGTCTTTCGAGGACCAATTTCCTTATACTCACGAGTTTCATCACGATGTTTATCCTTCACGAGCAAGTGATAAGTATTGAATTATCCGTACATAAATCCGAAAAGATGAATTTAGTGGTACAGACCCGCACCAGGATTTGGACCCACGACCTTCTGCTTACAAATCTGGCTCATTATCTACTACGCTGTCACCGCTCCTATTATCTGTTTGTTAACACTCTTTTTTGATGACTTGCCTGAAAACTTTCGAAGAAGATACTGGTTTCTACAGTAATTGCTACGTATTTAATCTCGACAATGCATTTCACTCATCATCACGTCATTTGTAATTTTATAACGTAAAGTGGTGTTCCGAAGGCGATTATAATAAAAAACAGGATGTCTATTACATCAACTACAGCGCCATCTACCCATGTTCGAACGAATTATATTGGGCTGATAAGTCCTAAACATTAGGCACATTATCAAATAATGACACTTTTTTCGACCGAGCGACTTGAAGATGCGATAGCCATCTTCAAGTCTTCTCATTAGCCCATATATGTCCCCACCGAATGGCACGAGCTTCCCATTGAAACAAGCCTCCCTTTTTTATTACGGTTTTTCAATTTATTAGCTGGTTGCAAACCAAGAAATGGTTTTTATTATCGCAACTGTGTAAGTTTGGAAAGTTCTTATTCCTTGTTCGCAACCAAGTTACGGCTAAGGAAATAAAAATTCTTGGTTCGCAACCGGTTGCGAACAAAGAATGAAAATTCCGGATTCGCAACTGGTTACGAACCGCGGTCGTGATCGCGTCTGGAGGGAATAAAACGAGTAGGTTGAGTAGCTAAGTTCATCGGCTATGTGCTCTGGCCAATCTAACCGTTTTTTTAAAACTTTTGAAATCTTAAAATTTTTTAAATCTTACGTTCCTTGGGGACAGTTTAATTTAGTGGGTTGGTTTGCATCCCTAATTTTCGATAACTAACTAAAAGCCACCGCATACACAAAAAAGAAATGAAAGCGTCCCGCTTTCTTCAAGTCAGTTAAAATAAAATGAATTTACCACAACTGCTATCCTGAAGCACGACATCACTGATCTCGAAGAGTTTGAGTGGCAAGGGCATCTTCTTATTGGCAGCCAATGTTTTCAATAGCCCCGGGAGCAGAACGGTCCTAACAACTTGGAACTCCAACGTCTTAGGATTGGAGATGTGAACTGCCGGCAACTTGTCGATTGTCTTTCCTAATTTTGTAGATATATCATCCCTAGAGCACTGTAAAAAATAAGAGTAAAAACAAATAAATCACTCGACGGTCTCGACATCAATAGTCATGTTTTCGAATGTATAGTCATGTTTCCTATCTGATTTTAATTTTTTATTCTTATTTTAACGAGGCGTCCTAGCCATAAGATTTCGGCTTGTATAATTGGTCTTGTAATAGTTAATCTACCGTACTCAGAGAAGTCAATTAAAGTTAAGTATTGTTAAACTCTGATGTTGTCTCTTTCACTCTTGTTGATATAAACAAGGATAGCATGACATTTAATTACTTCTTAATTTTTATTGACATCTCTGAGTACAGCAGAAACTGTTGTAAGTTTGGCGCAATGCAGACGTAGTCATCTTTCCTTCAAAAAGAATGCAAGCGGTTGTAACAAGCGACCTAACTTCAGCGTTTGAGGCATCAGTCACGAGAGCGAGGGGCCTTATATTTTTCTAAAATTTAAAGGAGCTCTGGTGTCTAAATCTGACGGTTTAAGGCCAGTTATCATGCCATCAAGAAGTTGGTCATCAGCAGCGTGTGGCATAAACGCCTTATAAATTAAGCAAACCTGAAAATCGATACAACTCGCATTCACGGTTTTGAATGCTGGGAAATCCTGGAAAGCCTCGACATTTTTTAAAAACTTTGTTCGTGATAAATTTGAAGAAAGAATCTCAAGAAAACGAATTCATAATGATTCAGATTATGTAACTAAATGTTTCCCCGTCTAATGCAGACTTATTGAACCTCGTTTATACAATAGCGATAGAAGCAAGTGTGTCGGCACACAAGGATCAAGGACGATTTAAGAAGTTAAGATTATCTTCTCTTAAGAATTGTAGTTATTGGTTTGAAAACTCTCACAACCTACACGATAAGAAGAAGAAGCCTGTAAGTCAACGGTTCCTGGGTTCTATTCCCGGCCGATACAAAATATAGTGTATAAAAACAGATGTCTGTATTCACATCGGAGTGTACGTTTCGGGTCTGAAACCTTAGGGTTATGTCACACATTAGCTTTGAGTGTGTAACTTTCGCGATTTGAAGACATAATTTAATACTAACGTCGGGATCAAAGGTAAAAACATAATGAACATATACGCGGACATGTATTGGAATATATTTTTTTTAAATGTAGTATAACATTTTGAGATGGCGTTTTAAAAAAACTCGTACCAATGTGAAAGTGAGAGCCTCTGTGTATCCGGCATACGCGCACTCTTGCCTGAGTTGTTCAGTGAGTTTGTTGATCGGGTCTTGTCCGCCCGTCGTCACTACACGCGGTGCCCTTCGCTCTATCCGATTGTATCTGTTGAAAGAAGGTCATTTTATCTATACAGGGCTTTAGTTATCACTCTTTTTACCTCTCAGGTGGTTAATCAGTCCATGAAACTGAACAACTTCTCCAAGGAACACAGGTCAAAATACGAAAAAAAATTTTGATCTCTCATACAAAATGCGCTATATATGCTGATGAAGTTGTATGGGAACTCAATTTTTTTTTATGTATTTTGACCTATGTTCCTTGGGAAAGTTGTTCAGTTTCATGGACTTATTAACCACCCGAGAGGTTGAAAGCGAGATACCTAAAGCCCTGTATATTATAATAAATCAGTAGAAACCGTCTGTACTTAAAAAAAATAAAAGAGGTGACCACAGTAAAGTATTAGAACACCAACTAGCGATTTTTAGACTTTGTTTCTGTTTGTTTGTTTATAGTGCCATAGAGGTAGATAGTATTAGGTTACCGCATACGAAATTGGCGTTTTTTTAATACCAATTTTACAAACATTTTTGAAATTTAGTTTAGTAGCAGTGTTATTTAAAAAACGTAGGGTAATTGTAAAGTTTTTTTTACAATTGTAAAAAAAAATCTGTGATATAAAAAGCTAGTTTATCAATCATAACTTAATTGAAAGACTTAAATTTAATATCTTAGGTAATAAGCATAGCCAAATACAGATTACCCTGGATTAGCAAATATTCGTCTGTTTTAAGGTGTTTTTATCTATGTAACAAACATGATTATTCTATTCAGCTTACGTCTTTAGTAAGTAAGTAATTCAAATCAAAAAGTTGTATTTTTACAGCACCATTGTATTCTATGTATACCTTTCTGCAGCTTTCTATGTAATACCTATCAATGTCAAGTGTATAAGATCTCAACTTTTATTTGTTTAGTTAGGAATCATCAAAATAGTGATGAACTTTACAGCACTAAGAAAGGATTTTTCTAAATTCTACTCCTAAGGGGGTGAAATGAGGGTTCAAAGTTTGTATGGAGAAAACAATTTTTTTGCACATTTTGACTCAAAACTTCGTCAAGATATACCTCGAAGCAAATAAACGGACACGTGTTTCGCTATTTTTCAAAAATCATCCCCTAAAGGGTCAAGAATGAAACGGGCCACTAAAAGAGTTCTTTGCGCGAGCGAAGCCGCGGGGAAAAGCTAGTTAGAAATAAAAAAAACATTTATTTGGTCATTTCAGCTAATGTTTTTTTTATTTCTTATCATTTTATCGTAGTTATTAAATTATGAGAACATAATCTAGCCAGAATTATGTTATGTACAGTTCAATATATGTTTTTTTTTATATTTCTTTATATCACTGTGATATAATTTCTGGAGAACCTATACGATGTAACTTTGCCACATCGTATAGGTTCTCCAGCCACATCGTTTAGGCTTGTCCTAAAAATACATAATAAACAAAACTATTACTTATTGGATAATTTATGTATTTTTCATTACTCATACTCAGAAAGTAGGTCTGAAGTTGCCTTGAGCGGCTTGAAAGTGATAGTTTTCAAGCCTAGGGAGAATCGCTTTCAACTGTCAAATTAAGTATTAAAAAAATATATTCCAACTTCCTATACAGCCACTCTATTACAGCGCGATATAAAATTCAAATAACAAAAGTTAAGTATTCATTGAAGAATACTTTTTTTAATGACTTTTTAATCATTTACTTTTAGCGCTATTTCTTTAAAATAACATAGATTTTGGCAAAATATTTACCATTTTTTTCAATGATGAAAAAGAAAAATAATGGTTGAATAGCTGGCCAGCCACAAAAAAAAACATAATAGGCGGGAAAGTGGCATTCTGATCTTCATTTATTTTTTCAAGTTGTAGAGTTTTATAACTCGCATAGCAGCAAAGAGTTCAGCTTATTCATGTTTTTATTTTTACTTTCTTTGTATTTGTACCTAATGAAAAGCACAGATTTACCACGGGTGAAAGGCTTATTTAGTCCCTCGAACTATTAGCTCCCTCGCTACGCTCGCTACGACTTAAATAAGTTGCTTTCACCCCTAAAGTAACAATGTACTATTTAGAAATGTCGTTGATAGGCAGAAGGAAAAGAGTCGCAGACAGAAAGGCCTCCTGAGAAATTCTGGCGTCAATGGCTATGAGGTCAAAAGGAGCAGCCATTTATGACCACTCGAATCCACCATTCACTAAGGAAGTCAGCTATCCAGCTACAAAAGTCGGCAGACGCCCTACGCTGGAAGCTTGCTTAGCAAGCTTGCGTGTCAATGCCGAACCCTGTCAAAATGACAGACCTTTCCTTTCGAGATGTCAAGTGATACAACGAGAGTTTCGCTTTGTTTCTCGATGGCTTCACCCCAGCAGTGCACGACACACACAAGAAGATCGCTCATGCTTCGTCCTCAGCGAAAGCTATATTGACAATATATACCAAGTCGTTATCTTCTACCTTACAGAGTACCTAGGTTAGGTATGGAGGTTGATTTTCGCTATATTAATAATATCATCTTCTGATCTCACACGCACTGTTTTCCCTCCGTCCTGCTTCTTAGCAAGTATTTTACCGTCGACCACCCATACGTACTTATACACTCCATTCAGTTGTTTTTTAGCTTTTCACAATAATGTACGGGTTGGTTTGGTAAGATCCTCGTTAATGAAGATGTTATAGACACCTGAACCTCCAGTTATCTTGTCGCTTGTCATCTCTGCCAGCTGTCGGCGTTGGGCGAGCCAGGAGGTTCTAAAACTGCGACAAGTAGGTTTGTTAGTAGCCGAACCTAACGGGTTGGTTAGGTTAGGGTTGGTTTTCTGCATACAGGCATTGAATCTCCATTTCACCCCCTTAGAGGGGTGAAATCCTTTCGTAATTCTTGCTCACCTCATAAAAGACACTTTTCGCTAAATTTAACTTTCTAGGGTTTGGGCTGGGCGTTAAGTAATTTAGGACCTTGCAACTTAATTTTATTTATCCCATTTAGCCCCTAAGGGAATGATTTTCAAAAAAATCGCGAAACACGTGTCCGTTTATTTGCTTTATGGTATATCTTAACGAAAAAATGACAAAAAAAATTGTTTTCTCCATACAAACTTTGAACCCCCATTTCACCCCCTAGGGGTTGAATTTCGAAAAATCCTGTCTTAGTGATTGCCTACTATATAAAAACAGATCTTTTCGCCAAATTTCATCTTTATATGTGTAAGGGTTAGAGCTGGGCGTTGACCAATCAGAAAGTAATTAAGGACCTTGCAATTTAATTTTATTTATCCCATTTAGACCCCTTAGGGGATAATTTTCAAAAACTCGCGAAACACGTGTCCGTTTATTTGCTTAATGGTATATCTTGACGAAGTTTCAAGTCAAAATGTCCAAATAAAATGTTTTCTCCATACAAACTTTAAACCCCCATTTCACCCCCTCAGGGGTTAAATTTCGAAAAATCTTTTGTTAGTGCTTTCCTACTTTATAAAAGACACCTTTTTGTCAAATTCCAGCTTTGTAGGTCTAAGGGTTTGGGCTGGGCGTAAAGGACCACCAATTTAAATATTTAGATTTTTGTTACGATCGTTCGGCTTGCGGAAATCGTCAGATTATATTTTTTCTGTTATTCTGATTTAATTACCTCTAAAATAAAAACAACCACGCTCGAATAAATCCACACAGCGTTTTTTTTTTGCAACTTTGCTACCCTCACGCCTCCCACCCCCTTACGTTACGCTCAAATCGCCAGATTAGCAAAATTGACACTTGTTAGCTAGCAATTACCCTCCCTTATCTTAATCTGACGCGCTCGAGTATTTCAGATGATCGATTTTTTTTTACTAATCTGACGTGTTCCCCTGGGCGTACCCACCCATAGTGAGGCCTCATACTGGCTGGAGGTACTTATCAATACATAAGGTATCCTCCCTTATATTAATCTGACGCGCTCGAGTAAATTCCAAAATCCCCTCTTCGGCTCCCTAACTATAGGAGTAATGTCTACGTTTAGGCAAAAAATAAACTATTCCCATTGAATAACAAACTTTTTTTTTTCATAAATGTGTTCTTTGAGTGTACTGGTTCAGGATTTTGAATATAGCTAGGAGGTTCTTTTTCACCCAGTATAATATTATTAAGGATAAGGATATTTATAATGAGTACTAGCTTTCCGCCCGGGACTTCGTTCCCTTGGGAATTTGGAAAAATTATGTGTTAATTTAGGGTGTCGGCTACCTCCATACCTAATCAAAATTGGTCTAGCCGTTTGAGCGTGAAAGAGGAACAAACTAGTGTTGCAACCAATAGTAGAAAGTATCGTAACCTTGAAAAACAGTAAGAATATCGATAGGGCTACCGATAGTTCGATAGTATCGATAGCCAATAGTTTGCGATACTATTGATGACAGACCAAACTATCGATAGTATCGATACTATTAAATTCTAATACTATAGATAGTATCGATACTATTAGAATTCAATAGTATCGATACTATCGGCAGTTTGGTCTGTCATCAATAGTATTGGCTATCGATAGTCCTATCGATATTCTTACTGTTTTTCAAGGTCAACTATCGATAGCCAAACTATCGATAGTTATGCAACACTGGAACAAACATCCAAACATACAAATTTTCGCGTTTATAATATTGATAAAGATATAATTAGCCCTTAAAGAAACAAAAAGAGTTTTAAAATTGTGTTCAGTTAGTAGTTTCGTAGTCTATTCGGCGAACCTACCCGTAAGCTATAGCGATATCCTCATAAAGGTCACAGGCGTGGATGACGTCATGTCTCGTGGGCGGGACCTTGACCCTCAGCTGGTCGTCCTCCGCCGAGGTGGGCAGGCACATCCGCGATAACAACTGCGCTATCTTCTCACCTGTTTCGCTGAACAACAATATTAGTATATTCATTCTAAAAATTTTAGCGGCAAAATTTATAATTAAGTTTTATGAATGCAGGGTTATACCTTTATGTGAGCACGTTATAATACACAAGTCTCCCACCCCCCCCCCCCCGCACCCTGCTTTCCCCCTTGAAAAAGGTCCCGTTTTACAGATTTTCTCAATTTACGGGAAAACGATACAAGCTAGGACAAAATGCTCAAAGACAAAATTATTTATTGGTAAATTACCTACAAATAACTTCTAACATTCATTTTGACACGAGTTATAGTTTCTAAGTTACATGCGTGGGAGTTTACGAAAAGTTAGTAACCAACAAAATCTGGGTGACCGAGCTGAAACACGGGTTTTTGAAGGAGTTCCAGTGGCACCATCTATTATCGTATTTTTTAAAACTAGCACTTTCTTCATTTTCCTAAAAAGCATGAATTTGCGTTTTTTTGGATACAAAAAAGAGTTACTTTAATTTGTATTTCTGAGCTTTATTTGTTAACTAGTTTTCCGCCCGCGGCTCCGCCCTTGTGGACTACAGGTTATATCGTACCCTCTAATATTAGTCTAATATAGAGGTATTAATGTGAATGTAAGTTTGTTTGTTACGCTTTCACGCCAAAACTATTGAACCCATTTTGATGAAAGGACTTGGCTAAATGACTGCCCCAGCAGTGTATATATGTCACAGTTAAAACACATTTTTCGTTAGAACTCGTTTTCCCTAGTTAAAATTAGTTATTACTTAATGCCTTTGTTAAAACTAGAAAAAACAGTTAAAACTAGAATTTACCACTGACATATTTGATTTTCAGATAAAACTAGTTTTCACATCGAGCTATAGTTAAAACTAGCATTCCCTCCCCGCGGAGATTATATCGGGGCAGAAACTGTAGGTTAGGTTCGTTAGTAGCCTAGCCTAACCAACCCGTTTAGGGTTGGTTAGGTTAGGTTAGGTTAGAACTGCGACCCCCAACGCACGAGCCGAGCGAGCGAAGCGAGCGTGACGCGGCAGCGGCCGGCGAAGTGCCAGAAAAGACTTTGGTTGCGTTAAACGGTAAGCACAACAACAACATAACCCACAACATAACAACAACATAACTCTAACCTCGGTCGGAACAGTTTTAACTGACTCGCTTCGGGAAAACGCGTTTTGTCTTGCAGAAACTAGTTTTAACTGATATTTGATTCAGACATTAGTCAATTCTAGTATTAACAAAGGCATTAAGTAAAAACTAGTTCTAACTAGGAAAAACGCGTTCTATCTACTAACTAGTTTTAACTGTAACATATACATTTCATAATAATACGAGTCATTAAATTATTCATTCATTAATTATTCCGAAGTTATTAATCGTATAGAACTTTCAGGAACTAATTGATTAATTAAAAGTATTTTATTCTAACTTATCATCTGTTCTAGAACACGGAAATCACTTAAATAGTGCTGTTCCTTACCTTTAAAAATATACAATCGACCATTCTCGATTCACCTGTGTCTACCTGCGTGAAGGAAGGATCGAGGTATCTAGTATTGCCTACCTATTCGCTATCATATGTGCACGATAGTAGCGCCACCTAGCATGCGCAACTAATCGGGATTATGCCAAATAATGACATATCATTATTTTATTGCTTTCTATTATCACTATCACTATCATCACTACATAGTATAAAAGAAAGTCGCTTCCCGCTGTCTGTCCCTATGTATGTTTAGATCTTTAAAACTAAGCTACGGATTTTGATGCGGTTTTTTTAATAGAAAGAGTGATTCAAGAGGAAGGTTTATATGTATAATACATGCATAATATAGTAGAGAAACACTGATAGTTTTAGAAGTTTCTAATGTGATGTCGTAAATAAACACATTTTTTACGCTTACATTGCAAACGCTGGCTGAACCCTATGAGATAGATCAAAATAATGTACTACAGTATTATACACCTTAAAAAGTTCTACAAATAAGTCCGCAATCATTGGCGTATCTAGGGTTATTTCCTGGGGGGGGCCGCGGGCCTGGCGAAAATTAAATGTACTCTAGCTTAATACGCTGTGTATTCTAATGTAACTACTGTATTATAGTATGTAATAATAAGTAAGTATGTAGATTTCTCAGCTGTAGATATTTTTTTTATGATTTTTGTGTGAAGTTATCAGTATTTTGCCATCGATTATAGAATTTCGAATTGGTAGCCCAATATTCTGGGGTGGGCCCTAGACCATACTGGGGTGGGCACGGCCCACCTGCCCCCCCCCCCTATATACGCCTATGTCCGCAATAGTATATATCTATCTCTTAGGGATAACCCACAATAACCATTTTTTATCCTTTACTTTTTACGAGAAATAATGACTACTTTACGAAGCGATTTTAAGCAATACATGCTTATCCAATCAAGTACTTTGAATAAATTGTGCATAGCCCTTTACAGCATGTAGTTAAAATTAATATTTTCGAAGATATGACAGATTTAAAATGCAGGGACAAAGCGGTTGACCGATTTTGTTGAATTTTGGTATTAAGATGAGACCTTGGGAAAGGATATAGGTTACATTTTATCTCACAGCCGGGCACGGTATAACCTGCAGTCCACGCGGGCGAAGCCGCGAGCGGAAAGCTAGTATTTAATAAATAAAAGATAAATAGAAAGACGACAAGTAGTAGTTTAATAGGAATTGTTAAAACAGAGCGTAAAATGGTGGAAGTCATTATAAAAACTAGTTTTTAAAGTGTAAAACACAATAATAGTTTCCAACACCAAACTGAGATCCCAGGGCCGCCAGACCGCACTTATTCTCTCAGCAACCAAAAGTGTTGGAAAGAGCAGCGGCAAAATGCACCGCCAACATACGAATACCCGCCAGCCCGGGCCGACGGCCAACTTTCAGCCACCAGGCTCCGAAGACACTTCCAAAAACCACTGACCTGTTTTGAAGTCTGGGTGCTGATGTCTTATAGAATATAATTAATAATATAAAAATTAATGATCAACACCGCCAGACACTCTCCGTCGGCTGTAATTTCTGCCAGATGTTTTACAATTTGCAAGTAAATTATGCGATTGTACCTATGATTTTTTATATGATGTTCAGGGAACTAAAACAATATTTTTTATAGCACCCAGACTTCAAAATAAGTGAGCAATTTTTGGAATAACCCCCAGAACTCGGCAGGTGAAAACCGGCCGTCGGCCCAGGCTAGCAGGCATTCACATGTTAACAGTACACACCAGCACCACTCCCTCCCACACCCCTGGCCAATGCGACAACAAGAAAGGTCTAGCGGCACTGGGATCTTGGTCTACAAACGTCCAACAACTATATGATACAAATATGCGTGTTGGAGAGTGGCACCCATTTTGCGCTTGACGTCGAAGACTTTACGTGACTTTACTACGCCGCATCGATAAGATTGGACTTCATCCAAAAAGGTCTAGCGATGCCTGAATGAAATCACCCTCCGCCTAGTCAAGTGGACACTGTGATATTGATTGTGACACTGTGAAAAATGTTGACCGAATAATCGATACTTAATCGATAGATTTTATACTACGTTGCACATCACTATAAAAATGTAGTCTGTGGACATCTTTGAGTATGTAGCATGGACTTAGTATATTTTCTCTGTATGTAGTATTGTGGACATATGTCAGTCAGACATCGTTTGATCGCTTTGCTCTTTGAGTATGTAGTATTTGTTTAGCTTTGCTTCTTGCTTTGCTGTTCGGTCGTTTGTTACGCTTTTTTTTATTACTGATACATCCTTTTGACCCTTGCTTGTGATTCGGACTTTGTGTGATTGTCAAACTACTAAATGCTTGCTGCTTAACGGACCTTTGCTTGCCTATTGATTTATCATGAGATCATAAACTATGGTGTAGCCACGCAAAGACTACGGAGGCACATCGTCTCTTCTTTACCTGCTCTGTTACTTACCATCCTAGCAGGATGGTTAACAATTGAGGTAAATCATCTACACTCAGCTAGATACATTTTGAACCCGATAATTAAACCAGTCAAATAGCAGAACACATGGGTGGGGTATCGTCAAGTTAATGAATGGTATGAGTGTGATAGCCCAGCTGGTAATGAGCCTACAAGTCTGGCTCAAATCCGAAGGTCGCGGGTTCAAATCCTGGTGCGGGCCTGTACCACTAAATTCGTCTTTTTGGATTTATGTACGGATTTCTAATTATCACTTGCTCAACGGTGAAGGAAAACATCGTGATGAAACCCACCCGTCCAAGAAAATTCATTTTTGACTACTCGTACCAACCCGCATTGGGCCAGCGTGGTGGACTATGGCCTAAATCCTCGTCGTGTTTTAAAGGGAGGCCCGTGCCCCTCGGTAGGGACGTATATGGGCTGGTAAGGAGGAAGGTTGTGACCACACAATGATGTCTGTGGGGTCATCGAGCTACTAAAAGAAAATTCGGTTTGTATGTGGTTAAGGTGAGTAAAATGTTTAGCCGTTTGTTACATTCTCAAGTAATTTAATTGTTCTAGGTTTTAATGGATGCCAACATTTGTCATCCTTGTTTTGTTCTATTAAATTCATAAAGAGCTGCTGATGTCCGTTTATTTGGACATATAATGGTGTGCATTACCTGTGGCCATTCTGGGAGAAATGCTCAACGTCACTTAGTGGACATGAATAATTTAATGCTGCATAATTTACCGAGGTCACATCCAGCTTTTTGTCATTTCTGTTCTATTTAACATCTTTCTTTGATTTTTAAGTGATGGTGATATTCTGTTACCCCTCATCATAGACACAGAGCTCTTAGAAGGCATTCCCATTTTTTTTATCTTGCTCAGTAGTTTCTTAAAAGTACATTTTGTTACTTGACTTAGTGTCTTAAAAACACTTTTTTTTTAATTTTCATGGTTTGAAAAATATTATTTTCATAGGTTATATGCCATGGCAAAAACATCCATTAAAAAGTAAATACCACTTTCTCCTTATATGATGACTACATAAATGAATGGTTCCTTTTAGGATGTAAACTATGCCTGTCATCCCTGCTGGATGAGACACCAACGGCAAACAGCTCAGGATAGGAATCGTGTAAACCTACCTGCACCAGAACCAAGACTTGAACCAGCAGCCCAACCTGATTCAGCATCACTACATCAACCAGCACCGCAACCAGAGCCCGAAATAAATCTGTCTAATTATAAGCGGACTGCAAACACTTAACGACACTGTATTTAATGGATGTATGTTTCTGCAACATTAACATGTCCTCCCGGATTTGTAAAAAAGATGCTTCTTGAAAAGTACAATTTATACATATATTCCCCACAGTACCAGAGTTTGCGAGATTTGAATTTGAATGTTTGGCATCTGTTGCTTGAAAATAATGTTTTATACTCAAACTTCGCTGTGAACCAAATTGAAGATGCAACTGATATTGCCAAGTCTGAGAATCCAACATTTAATTTTGAAAAGGTTGCTGAAATGAAAAATGTGACCATATTATGGTCACATAATCGTTTTAAACGTGATTTCAAATTATTTAGGCAACGGTATTTTAATCTAACCTCATCCTACCTCATGGAAGATTTTAAAAAAGCGGCAGCTCTAATTAATAAGTTCCATATTGTCCTGGAAGACGGTCCAAACTCAGGTGAAATATCCAAAGGGCAGCACGTTACATGGATCGGCCTAATCGTTTAGGAGCTTTTGTAAGAAATAATAATAATAACAGACAAAGATCAATATTTACTAGAGTCGATGCTTACCTGCCCCAATTGGTGAATTTTCCTATTTCCCAATATAACGACTTATTATTGCTGGCATTGGGACGATATTATTGCTGCCTACGAGTATGTTTTAAATATATATAAGATGTTTCTGCCTAAAACTGTTGAATAATAAAATAAAAGTCAATATCTGTTATATGTTGTTTTTTTTAATTTAACACATCCAAAATATAAGTATGCCAGCGATCGAGCAGTAGCAATGGTGTGAGGAGTGTTAAAAGGCACTGACGATGGTTCTAGGAACGCCCCGTTTGCCTCTTCAGGCTTCCCTCTACCCAGACTCCCAGCAGGATATTCCTATTTAATGAATATTAAGGGTCGGAAGACCGGAAGGGCGTTCTAGGTGAGAGTATTAGACTTTGGAGATATTATAAGATAAGGCCAGGTTGGGAGTTCCCTAATTCGACGTGCGCGTATGAAGCGAATTATTACTGTAGGGAAAGCGAAATAGGTGTGTTTGGATCATACCAAGTGGCAATCTGTGGTCTCTGCCTACCCCATTGTGATAAAGGCGTGAGTTTATGTATGTACGTATGTATTTAGAAACTCCTAGCAAAAAGTTCATAGCCAAGGCTTTTTGTTTACGTTTGTACTTAAAATGACGGTAGGAGAGTGCTTTTACGAATTTCTTTTTAGAATTGTACAACAATCAAAAGTTCCTGAAAGTTAGTTCTTTGAAATTATTAATACTTAGCTATTCAGCATTATATATTAATAGGTACGATGTTTATACATGGCTGGGGCAGTCGCCTATATTTCAATTTAGCCAACGTCTTTGGCACAGAGATAGATTAGACCTTGGGAAAGGACATAGACTACATTTTATCCTACGACTGGGCATGTAGTATAAATGAAGAAACTTCCTTAACAAAGTTTTAAGTACCACAGTTAAAAATGTAATGCAAAAAAGTTTATTTGTTTCTCCATTCATCCATTGGTGAAAACGGACATCAAGTTTGTGGATGCTAATAACAACTTAAAAAAAATTTGTTTCTCACTTAATTCCAATATAGTTGTTGGCCTTGTCGACGTTGATGAGTTCGTCCCTGTATTGCAGCCGCGGGTAGAGCTCGTAGGTGCCGTCGGCTGCGAACACCTTACACTGCTGCACCTCGTGCCGCTCGGCGCAGTACTCTGAGAACATGCACACTATCGTGTCCAGGACCACGATCGCCTGGGGATAAACACGGATCACATTTATTACAATTAGAAAGAAAGGCCAGAATTTTCTTCATTCTGGAATAATTTCCTAGACAGAGAAGAATTTCCCTTACACTACTTTTCGCCCTCGACATCGTTCGTCTGGATAGTTAGTCATGGCAAAATTACGCCCTTCTTCCTAGTGTGGCCAACTTGACTACCTATTTTGTATTCTGAGAAGTTTCCATTTCTCTTACGTCTGAATTTGGACATGTGGCCTTTTGTAACAGTCAATCGAATGCAAATGAAAAGCTAACTTCTACCCTTATATTTAAGGTTATGTTTTCTTTGGCAATCGACTCTTATAAGAGTGAAGTCTCATTGCGTATGAAAGCAACTGTTATCAAACCGCCAAATAACCTGGTTTGACAACTGTTTTAAATCAATAATAGCTGCGACCGACAATTTAACGTAACATGAAAATGCTCGTGACAGATTTGCTTCTATTCGTCAGTGGTTGCGTACATATACAAACATAAATGTACAATACAACGTGTTTCATAAACACCCAATAAAAAGAAAATACAAAATATAACACGGAGTCGAGTCAGTGGATGTAGGGTTGCGCCTGGCAGGACAGTCACGAAAACACCGTTTTACTTCACATAAGCTTTTGTTTGTGGCACTCGATTACAATTCATTGCAAAAAACAATGGAATAGCTGTTACGACTACAGTCCTTAGGATAAGTCCTTTATTGTAGCACTGACACGGTAACAGTTTTTGACTTAGCACTTGAACATTAAAACGGGGTACGGCACTCACTGCGGGCGCGACGCTTCGCGGTGGCGCACAGTGGTCCCGATGTAAAAAAAAGTGGACGTTGGGCCTTAAGTCGGAATTTCGGTCTGATTTTTTTTTCTGGTATACATTTTGAAGATATAAGAACATTATGTTCTTTTGTAAAAATCTCTAAAGTTGATAGTTTTTGAGAAAAAAAAATGTTAAGTTTTTTTTGTATGGAGAGAAATAGTTTTCATTTTTTTTTGCGAGTTGGTGCCAATTGGCGCGTGTTTGGTTTTTATCACGTGTTAGTATAAGTAACAGTGAACCCAAAAAAAAATATAACTCGTGCGGTCACTTGCGGCCTCACGAGATAAGGGACGTAAAAAGTACGTTTTGTTTTTTTATTTTTTTCGAAAAGTATTTGTTTTATATGTCACTATTTTTTGAATATTTGTGATCCTTAATTTTGCCCTCAGTGTTTTCAAGTATCATATGTGTGATAAACGATGATTTTTTTAATTTTTTTTTATTGATTTATTATAAAAATGGCATTTTTATGTTATATATATATCTCGAAAGTTCTTTTAATCCGTTTTGGAATAATAAAAAAAAAGATACGCAACAAAAACACTCGCTTATTGAAAAAAAAAACACAATTAAGGCCCTTCGCACTTAGGTTGTAAGCGTAGGCGTTTAGTATTACACGCGTACGACGAGTGCAATACAAGCGTGTACATGTTCAAACAAGTCCGCACTAGACTTGCCGGTGATATGCTAACGATCCGTGTGCGAAGGGCCTCAATTGTGTTTTTATAAAAATTAATTAAAAAAATTAATAAAAAATCATAATTTATCACACATATGATACTTGAAAACACTGAGGGCAAAATTAAGGATCACAAATATTCAAAAAAAAGTGACATATAACAAATACTTTTCGAAAAAAATGAAAAAACAAAACGTATTTTTGATGTCCCTTATCTCGTGAGGCCGCAAGTGACCGCGCGAGCTATATTTTTTTTTTGGGTTCACTGTTACTTATACTAACACGTGATGAAAACCAAACACGCGCCAATTGGCACCAACTCGCAAAAAAAAATTAAAAACTATTTCTCTCCATACAAAAAAAAACTTAACATTTTTTTTTCTCAAAAACTATCAACTTTAGAGATTTTTACAAAAGAACATAATATTCTTACATCTTCAAAATCTGTACCAGAAAAAAAAATCAGACCGAAATTCAGACTTAAGGTCGAATGTCCACTATTTTTTACATCGGGACCACTGTGTGGCGTGGCGGTTACTTTGCGCGAACTGCGGGCTCTAGCGCGGAGGTTGTGGATACAGCACGCAGCGGGTATCTAGCGCGAGCTACGACTCTAGCGCGGATACTACGAGACTACGCGGAGTTTACTTTACGCGAGCCTGTGTGCTTTGCTAGGTGGTACACAATGTTCCCCTGCGCCAACGATAAACGACCGTACTCAGTGCAGATATCGTGGCCGGTGGATCGTGACCGTGCCCGTCCACAACTTCCCTGGGCTGAATGACAAACGACCGTACTCAGTGTAGATGTCGCAGCCAGTGGGTTGTGGCCAAGCGATACACCAATCTCCTGCAGAAGATAACCAACCGTACTGTGCAGTTATCATCGAAGGCAGATTGGGACCTTGCTCGCTAGGCGGGGGGCATAAGGGGAATGTTCCCTGGCTGAATGACCAACGACCGTATTCAGTGCAGATGTCGCAGCCGGTAGATTCCACCAAATGCCCCGAAGGCGAAATGCGCACTTAACTTTTTTTTTGTTTTTTTTTTTTTTTTTTTTTTTTTTTTTTTTTTTTTTTTTTTTTTTTGAATGACTGTGCTGTTGGCCGCTGATGGCCTTGACAGCTTCACCGAGCAAGTGGTGAGCGCAGATGGCTCTCAACCCAAAATTTTAAGTAACAGGCCTAAGGGTGCCCCCTGTGGGGCTCGAACCTCGGCTTAGGGCGTTACTGCGAGGGAACCGTCGGACATACGTTTGTGGAGAGAAGCGGCCGGGTACGTACCGGTACCGCGAATCGGGGCGGAGGTGAGGAGGTATACGCGACGAAGGTCCTCGCCGGCGAGGACGGTATCTCGGTCTGTTTAGTGTACGGGACTCTGCGCGTTGTTGGTCGGCCTGAATAGCGAGGGTGATGGGATCGTCCGGGTCGTTGAGGACGTTCCTCGGACGGCGTTTGCCGGGGTTGTTGGGGACGGGGTCATAAGTGGCCGCAGCCACCACCAGGGGATTGGGGTGGTGCGGGGCAGAATCAAAGAAGCGGGTGGAGGATTGCTTAAGGTACTGCGAGATGGTCGGCAGTCCTAAGTCTATATGCAAGTTCTCATTGCGCACAAACCACGGGGAACCCGTAGCCTTGCGCATGAACTTGTTCTGGATTATCTGAAGGAGATGGATATGACTAGGCGCCGCGTGTGCAAAGACAACGCCGGCGTACGTCATGATAGGGCGTATACAAGCTGTGTAAATCCTCACCTTATTTCTAAGGGACAATTTACTGTGCTTGTTGAGGAGACAGTGAAGACGGCCGAGCGCGAACGCAGCTCTGCCTCGCACTGTTTTGATGTGAGGGTAGAACGTGATTGCCTTGTCAAGGGTGACGCCCAGATAGCGGACTTTCCTTTCCCAAGGGATGGGTTGACCAAACATGGTGATGGGAATGGTTGGCATGGGTTGATGCCTACCAAAGAGCACCGCGGCGCTCTTAGTAGGGTTTACCTCAATACGCCATTTCCTGAACCACTCACCGATAGTATCGGCTGCGCGCTGCAGGATTCGGACGATTGGGCGGAGGCTGCGAGACGAACAGTACACTGCTGTGTCGTCCGCGAATAGAGCCGTTTGAGGTGAGTACTCAAACTTAGGAAAGTCGCTAGTGAATAGGGTATATAAGAGAGGAGAGAGGACGGAGCCCTGCGGGACTCCGGCTCTGATGGGGTGGGAGGACGAGAGACACCCCTCGATGCGGTAACGAAAGCTTCGACAGGAAAGGAAGTCTCGTATGATGAGCACGAGACGGTCTGGCACTTCTGCTGAGTAGAGCTTGTATAACAAGCCGTTGTGCCAGACCCTGTCGAAGGCTTTCGCCACATCAAAGAACAGTGTTCCCGTTTTGTGACGCCTATTGGCGCGTTCGAGCAAGTGCTCGACGAGGCGATGCACTTGCTGAACGCATGAGTGTTTGGCTCGAAAACCAAACTGCTCATTTGGGATGAGACTCCTGGACTCTGCAAAGTCTCTGAGTCGGGTGTAAATGATTCGCTCATATATCTTCCCCATTGTATTGAGGAGGCTTATAGGGCGATAGCTGGTAGGCTCAGACTTAGGTTTCCCGGGCTTGGGAATACCTATGACTATGGCTTCTTTCCAGGTTTGCGGAAAGATGCAATTACTCATGGCCGCGTTGAAAATAGCGGTGAGTAAGAGAACGAACCGGGCGGGGAAGTGTTTAATCACTTTGTTCGTGATGCCGTCTGAGCCTGGGGCTTTACGGGGGTGGAGATTTTTGACAATACCCGCGACCTCATCAGGGGTCACGGGGGCCAGAGGAGGATCGGACGGTGGCGCACTTAACTGTACAAGCGCTGCGTTTATATAGGAGTCCGATCCTTTGTCTCGAGCGTTGGCGTGGTGTGGGAAGCGTCCTGGAGGAATCGCAGGGATCGCCACACGTGTGTGACACTTGGACATGGCTAGTAAACGGTAGTAAACGCGCGACCCTTTTGGGTCTCGATGCATCGTTTCTAGCGTGTTTATCAATTAAAATAATTGACGCGTGCTACAAAAATTAAATACAAAAGTGAAATAGAACTAACTCTAGTAATCAGTTGCACTGTTTGGAATCTTTCAAAATGAAAGTTTCATATAATTAACGTGACATGCCTGACATTTGAAACAGAGCAGCACATTAATATTTTTTGAAATTAATTTTGGATTTTTTTTATTTGGTGTTTATTCAAATCGTTTATTTCGGAAATAATTATAAAATTCCATGCTGGGCGAGTGGGTCGAGTGGGCTACCGGCTAGTACGCAGGCCGACCCAGTATGCCATGAAGGGAAAGTCCCATCGGTCAGATATTACGTTCAGAATGGTGTTGCGGCTGGCACGAATGCGCTCGAGGGCTGATGTACATTTTTTTTTATGAAACACGCTGTACATTATTTCCCACGTGTTAAATAGGTTTTCACGTAAACGAATTTGCATTTGAAAAACTAGTTTAAAACCGAAGTGAGCATCTACCTTGGTGAGGTCCGTGGCAGTACACTCGATGAAAACGTTCTTGGTGTCGAGTGTGATCTTGGAGTGGTCGCCGTTGATGATGGGCGGCATTGACAGCACCACGCCGTTTTTGTCTTTGATCACCGGGTACACCGGGCTGTCGCGGATAATGCCCAGGTACTGCTTTAACTGAGCATGGTTCTGGGGAAATAACGTATTATATTGTTAGCAATTATGCTGTATCGTACAGGTAACAACCGATGCAGACAAGTCTTTCATTACTTGATTCAATGTAGTGACCAATGTAGGAAACAGCAACTTTTTAAGATACTTTATTTTGTGTTAAGTGGACTTACATAAAAAAATCCTGAAAACTTGGATTTAAAAAAATAATAGGTCTTTACCTATGAAATTGAAGATTTTTTCTTGATATTTGATTGAACAGCTACTACTAAAATGGTTTTTTATTTAAAAAGTTGGTCATATAACGGAGATTTTGAGTAAAATTAATAAACGTTTACTTTGGATTTATTTACTGAAAATGAAACTTAAATATAGCTCGTTTAATCTGCTGCCCCTTTAATTGCTTATTTTTGCTGTACCTTTGTTACAATCACAACTTCCAATTAGTAACTTAATGTTGTCCAAACCTTCCCACAAAATTTCGTATTTCCAGGAAAAATCCAAAAACGTTAGTATGAAAAAGTCAGTTTTCCAGAAATGTTGTATGAAAAACGGTAATTTCATAGATAAAGACCTACTATTACGGATGAGTTACAGACAAGATGATTAAATTTTTCGGCAGGAGGAACTAGGAAAAGCTTGGGATATGGCTGTACTTTTTTATGAAGATTAATAAAGGAAACAAACGGAAGGACAGTATAACCTAATAGAGTCCGTTAGTTTCCTTGGATTCGGAGCCTTAACAAATAAAATTCCTTACAGAATACAGTTCCATTAGCTGTGTTGCTGACATCTCCTGCGTTTGGTTGAGAGCCTTGAACTTGATTTGTTCCGGCGGCAGAGCGTCGTACACAAACGGGCCTTGAATAGTGTCCAAATCATGAGTGCCGATTGCTACTAGTGTCCTCTTGCGACAAATGTTCTGATGAAGCTTATCCTAAAAGAAACAAATAATTATTAAAATAATACAATTTGTATGCTTCTACAGTCAGTAGCCGGTTGAAAAAACCCATTTTCAGAAATCTCGCGTGAGATTATGTCGAGCTAAATCTCACGACTAGGGAATCCAATCCCGCATCAAAATCGTGATCCCGCACGCCTGCGGGATTGAGGTCATCAATCCCGCGGATCCCGCGAGATTTGCGGGATTAAGATTTTTTGATATTTTATTTGTTTTAAGCCCATTTATAAGTCTTAAAAAATGTTTCCATACTTCACTTGAACTTTTAAACTCTTTATAAACTAAACTCGCGCTCGTTTTTAATAATAACCAAAGGAATTTTTCACTCGTTTAGCTTAGTACGAAAACTTTTACAACAAAAATAATTGTACCTTTGTATCGTACCTTTTCACATATCAATTAAGACACAAATGACACAACAACTTTCTCTAACAATAATTAATCGACGGAATATGCGTGTATTTTTTTAAAATAATATTTTATTATTATTTTTACTGGGTTGACTGCAAGAAATCCCCTTGTGGGATATAAGTCCGCCTTTGTGCTGTTTTTCTTATACTGTGACTTGTATAACTTACAAAAAGAATAAAAAATAACTTACATCGCTAAATAATCGTTAAAAAATATCTACTATGAAAAGTAATTATAAGTATTTTTTTTTTAAGTTAAAAGTAGCTAACTGACACGGGTACTTTAAACGGCCACCATTTTGGTGCGATTAGCGTGACAGTTCACGACTATTTTGTGGATTTTAATATATTTTGACTAAAGTTTCAACTAATTCATAATTCTCCAAACAATGGTCAAGAGCGAACCCTTCATTAATAAAAAAAAATACAAGTATTCATTCATTTGAGTAATTTTGTTGTCATAAACTTTGACGTCATATTGACTCTTAGCTATAGCAACAAGTTTCGGATATTTAAATTCCGCAGTTTTGAAAAATTAATTTCAGACTCAAAAATAAATTATAATCAAAAATATTCAAATAGACGTTATTGTGATGTGAAGTTATTTTAAAAAAAAAGACTCATATCTGAATTACATATATACTGTTCAATTATTCTGTTTCAATACTTACCTACAGGATTCACACAACACAAAATAGAAATTCAAACTATATTTAGCTGTAAAATAAAGACAGAAAACAACATTTTTTTTAAACTCCATAGCAAAGTCATGTATTCCATAGGAAAAGTCTTAAAATACTTATTAATGGGCCTTTACCGTCTAATAAATAATCAGAGCATCGTCTGAGCCCATTTTACAAACTTTTAGTTCTTAATTTTAAAAAAACATCCAACGCGGGATCCCGCACGACTAATCCCGCATTTTCGATCCCGCAAAAAAGGTGCGGGATCCCGCGTTTGCGGGATTGGATTCCCTACTCACGACATCTCACCAAAGGGGGTGGAGGCAGTGGCGTGCATTCCGTACAAGCAGAAAAGCAGTGCCTACCCTAGAGTATTCACGGAATTTAAAAAATAATAACTAAATATACTTATAATGTACACTAACGATCACAGAATCAAAATTTGTGAAACGAATAAACCTTTTACTAAATCACGTTATCTATATTACATATATATATATATATATATATATATATGTTAAGGCTAGAACCCGAAGTGCGGCTACGTCTAGTTTTAACCGGTTAGAACTAGGTGTTGCCAATTACCCTTGGTTAAACCTAGTATAAGCCGATTGTTTTCGAGTAAAACTAGGTCTAGCCGCTATTACTGCGGATAGAACTAGGTCCAACCAAACCCCAGTGGCTGATACTAGGTTTAGACAATATCATGCCGGTTACAACTAGATCCAGATAGTAAACTGTCAGTGAAATGACATGTCCCCAAATGGGGGACTTAATGAGCTTGCGGGTATTCATTGCTCCTATTATGTTACATTCATTGTCCCTATTATGTTAAATTCATTGTTCCTATTGTGTTAAAAGTCATTGTTCCTATTATGTTAAATTCATTGTTTCTATTATGTAGTCCCACTTTAATAAAAGTCAATTATTATAATAAATTTGTTGTATTTTATTTTCTCTATCTTTCTTATTAATTATCTTTAGACAGAGTCATATTATATTTCTTAATTTTTAGAAATAAAAAACCTAGTACAATAGCATCCATCCAAGGTAACCAACCTTTATAGGTTACCCCTAGTAATAGCCAGTGGGGATTGGTTGGAACTAGCTGTAGCCGGCATGATTTTGTCTAAACCTAGTATCAGCCAATGGGGTTTGGTTCTAGTTCTATCCGCAGTAATACCGGCTAGACCTAGTTTTACTCGAAAACAATCGGCTTATACTAGGTTTAACCAAGGGTAATTGGCCACACCTAGTTCTAACCGGTTAAAACTAGACGTAGCCGCACTTCGGGTTCTAGCCGTAACATATACACATCAACACGGTCTAGGGATATTGCACGATTTTTCATACAAAAGAGGTCTGTTTGAGAAGCTATAAAAGCATACTCGAGATACATGCAGGGCTATAATTTTCAGACGAGCAAGTGCTAAACCTGAATTTTAAATTCTAGTCAATAAATTTTATTTTACTTGAAAATTGTGAAAACGTGACGAAAATGAAAAAAAAAGATTGCATAAATTCAACCATTTTCATACAAAAAGCAGGCAAAAAGTGCATTTTCGTTTTTGTTTCCGTCACGTTTTCAGAAATTTCAATTAAAACAAAATTTATTGATTAGAATTTAAAATTCAGGTTGAGCACTTGCTCGTCTAAAAATTATAGCCCTGCATGTATCTCGAGTATGCTTTTAAAACTTCTCAAACAGACCTCTTTTGTATGAAAAATCGTACATATCTTTAGACCATGTTGATGTGTGCATTTTTACCGGATTTAAACTTTTTCAAAACAGCGCCATCTAAACTAGTTACTAGATCAACATTAGAACTTGTAAGAAGAGAGAGCCGTGCCGCTCGCCGCTAGATGGCGAAGCTTATAAGTACTCGTTTGAAATGCCTTTTTTGTTGAAAAATGCTGGCTTCTGATTGGCTGTTTCGCCTCTTCCGCCAAAAATTAACGAACTGATTGTATGGTCAAAAAAGTTCTGCCTATAAAGTGATGCTATAAAATTGAAAAGTGTCAATATTCGGTAAGTTTGGAAGGGCTGTTATAGATTTTTAATTTTGCGGCATTTTTTCTTATTGGATTGTTTTTCTTTTGCAACTACGTACGAAAACTTTTGCATATTATCGTTTTATCATTTTATAATGATTGTTAGACATTTGTTTAGAACAAAATGAAAGTGTGGTGATGATGTTTGTTTGCCGAAACTGCGTAATTTTTCAAGTTTACCTTTTCAAGAAAAAGTAAACATTATCGCAAAAGGCAAAAAAAAGGTACCGCAGTAAGATATTTTAATACTAAAATATACGACATTCATAATTGGCTCACGGGCAATGTGCATATTAACCGCTTCTTTTGTTTTCCGTGCACATTGTTTTCAAACTGTTAGAAAAAAGTTTAGACCAGCACAGGTTACTTTAACCTTACCTATTGTTTTAAATAACATTTTAAAATCTTCATAATTTTCATCACTAAAAGTTCACTGCCTACCCTGCCTTAAATGTCTATGCACGCCACTGGGTGGAGGTGATCGAAAAATCGCTAAAATCGCCTCACGTAATTAACGGACGCCCCCTTAAATTATAACTAAGGCACTTTAAAAGCCTATAAACTTACTTGTAAGTCAATGAAACTGTCATAAGATGACTTGGTAAATTTTATGTTTTTGAGCACAGCAGCCACAGCATAAGGCCTTATTTGTGCTGTAGCGGGAGTAAGATGCAAGGAATAACAATCTTCATATTTCTTCAAATTGTACTGTGGTGGCAACTTTCTGTAAAATTTTTAAAAATGAGCATACAATTAATAATATATAAACGGTACAGACTCAAAGGCCCACAATAAGGTTTTCCCTTGTGTCGTGGGTCCCTTGGAACACACATAAAGACAGATACGAACACCCATGACCCGAGAACAAACATTTGCTTTTTACACAAATATTTGCCTCGACTGGGAATCGAACCCAGGACCCGCCGACCTAGAGGCAGCGTCACTACAACAATACTTAATTATCATACTTATCTTGAACTGGGGGCCTAAACCTTAAATCGATGATAAATGATGAACGATTACGACTAAACGATGTCGTACATTGCTAATTTGGTTTACACTTTCTGTTAAGGGGCTTCTAAACGGGCGATGTTTTTTGTGAAATATCTGGCTATATGTGGCTGCAACATTGTGTAATTATAGCCTGGCAAGTGGCAATGGGGAACCTTTTTGATTGCAACATATTTCTTGGCAATATTGTAACAACAGTATAGCCCATAATATATTTTCATAGACGGGCTACAAAATTGACAAATAATGGCTAACGAAATCGAAAATGCACTTGTCGCAGCGGATGTAAGCCGCTGCGACAAATGACAAGTGTTTTAAAAAGAAGAAGATAAAATAAGATAAATCTTTTTTTATTTAATAAAGATAGAAAAATGTACCTATTGGTCATTTTTATTGTAATTACCTCCTTACAACAACAATGTGCAAACACCAAAATAAATTAACAAACAAAGCACAGAATATTAGTTTAGTGTTGCAACCAATAGTAGAAAGTATCGATAGTCTATCGATACTATCGTAACCTTGAAAAACAGTGAGAATATCGATAGCCAATAGTTTGCGATACTATTGATGACAAACCAAAACTATCGATAGTATCGAGACTATTGAATTCTAATAGTATCGATAGTTTGGTCAGTCATTATTGTAACTGTTTTTCAAGGTCAACTATCGATAGCCAAACTATCGATAGTTATGCAACACTAAAGAATATAGCAGCAAATCATGTGCAGCATCATGGCAAACTTAGAAAAGGATGCACAATGCCACAACAACATATGAAAAAACAATAGAAGTGGCCCAGCAATAGGCAACCCATCAAAAATATGTGGTCAATACCAAACATGTGTAGATATATGGCCGGGTATTACTAAAATCATTACTGCAATATTGCATAGTCTGGCTGGTATTGCCGGCAATGCTGCCACGTTGCCAGCCACTGTGTTGCAGCCACATATTTCACAAAAATATTGCCCGTCTATAAGCCCCCTTAAAAACTGAATTTTTAACAAAAACTATTATTATTCACATGATTAGTTTTTGTGCTACAAGCTTCGATCAACTATAGAAAACTAGATACACAGTCCCATACAAAATGAAATTTAAAAGTGTCCTAACTACAATACGTACTTAGATAGTTGTATACCACTTCATGTATTATGAAAAAGTTCTAAAGTGTCAAACATTTTAATCTAATTTAAACCTTAACGTAATATTATAAGGTCGAAAATAAAATCTGTTTAATTTGTAAAATACCATTTTTGGTTTTAAACAAAGGATAACGTAAGACAATTTGATGACACTGGCTGTCACGTAGAACATGGGAGGAGTGGAGTTGCCTTTGTTAATTTTAAAAATATATTAGTTGGGTCGATTTCACATTAAAAAATCTTCGTACAAACTTTTTAACAAATTCAAAATGCTACGAAATGGTGTGGTTTTCTTTTTAACCCCTGATTGTGTTGTGTATGTGTAGGAGCATCATAGCTCTTAAACTGATGATGTTAATGGTGCAGTTTATTTTATTCGAAAGCTTCTTCTTGCGCTGGATTTCAGATATGATTTATCAAAATTGGTTCAGCCGTTTACTTTTATGTTAGTTTTTATGGTTTTTTATTATTTAAAAAATCACATTCATTTCAAATTAACCGACGATTAATATACATTACAATTGATAATCACAGCCGCCGCCATTCTTCTTAATTATTGCTTATAAACCTAATATTCTATGCTTATTTTTTTATGAAATATGAAATAACTTATAAAAAAAGAAAAGAACTGTCTTTCCCGATTACACATATATTATGTTTTGCCTATTTAAAACTAAGTATAATTTTTTGAACAGAAATGACCTATTGAGATTTAAGAGAGGAAATTAGCTATGAAACTAAATAGATATTTAAGTACAAGAAATAATTTATTTAAAAAAAAAAGCAACTAACTCAAAAAAAAAACATTTGTCTTCTTCGCTGTCATCATCTTTGTCCTGAAGATGAAACATATTTTTTTATTTTATTCAATACAAGAAACTCCAAATCAAAAGTGATAAAAAGGTACATACTATTTGAGGTGCAGCTGTTTTGTGTAACCTTTTGACTCCTTTTGTAATGACATACGAGTCACTTTCTAAAAAATGCTTGGAGCAAAAGACACTACTTTGCGACGGCTAGAAAAAATCTTCACATCTTTGATGTGCGACCACGTATGTCCACTGTCCACATCGCACAGGATCTCTAGGAAAACTAAAAATCCAATAAAACTTTATGTTTGTAAACGTCACGCACGTTAAATTTTTTATTAATTCAATTTTCATATGATTAATGGTTTTGCCATAATACCTTTAATGTAAGTATAGAAAACAGAATTAATATATATACTCTTTACACTTAAATTTTATAACACAGATGAAAATGAAAAAAAAAAACAATAGAAAAAAAACAGCGTCTCTATTTGTTTTAGAACAGAGTCACTGCATAACCCGAACAAATGATGTTGAAATACAACGGTATGGATTTGTAAGTTCGGCTAGTGTCTATTCAATTTAAAGGGTTATACTCTCGCCGAATGTTATTAAATTAAACTAAAAAAATGTTTTATAACCTTTTCTTGGCCAAATACCAAGATAATTTCAATTCACATATAATAATTACAAAACTACTTATTTAAAAAATGTCATTCCATATTCCTTTAATGTTCTGGAGGTGTGATTTTTACAATTTTTCACTGCGCACTGCGGCATGGTTACTTTCAGAACGAACGAATGCTACTAAACGAAAAGACAACCCAAAACGTCAAGTGGGTGATCATTTAGTGAGGGAACTTTTTTCTTGTGGATTGTGTATCTAGTTCTTTATAGTTGATCGAAGGCTACAAGTGCATTTTCAGTTATTAAAGTAAATATTCTATATTTTGTAAACTAATTGGGATATTCACACAATTGTTTTTATTAATAGTTCTGCATATTAAGGCTACTACAGCACCCGATAAAGGCAGCACACATAGGAATAGTGCCATCTCCGTCTCTCAACAGGCCTGGGCCGGTAGTGCGAACAGTGTCGATACACGAAGTTTACGGACTATGAAAGCATGCATGCGTGAAAACATGTTCGAAAGTTAAAAAAATGAGATTTATGGAAAGGTAACAGCTTAAATCGAAAAATGCGTTAACTACTTATCGAGAGTGTTCAATCACGAACATTTTGATAGCAAATTAAAGTTCCTGTGTGCATTTTACTATCGTTTTGACAGCTTACACAATATTGGGTATTTAGAGGTGACTTTATGAGCTTTTTTTATCGAACCAAAAGTGCTGAAACATGTTTTCAGCAAACTACTTATCTAGTTTGTCCTGATTATTACCGTAGTATTGTTTTCTTCGATTTAATGCAGTGCGTCATGCTTATCTACGCATCATAAAATCGTAATTTAGGTGCTGTAGTCGCCTTAATGCGTTTCTAGAAATGCTAAGTTCTGAAACTACCGCTTGATGCATAAAACAGACCAAGCTCCATAATTATTTTCCCATTCTTCTTTGTTGATTTGCTTTTTTACTGAAACTGTTTACTTTGAGGAGTTTGTCTTATTAGTAAAAAGTATCATCAAAGAGAAAAAATACATAGAAAAATTGTCTTTACAAAATTCTCTTCAATTCCTACTTACTTTCCTTGGAACACAAGCAGCCCATTGACAAGACCTTCTAAACAGAGCAAGTCATAGCGGTTTGCTGGTATGTCGATACGATAAAGGATCTCCTCTGATACACCGGCACCAGCACCAGCCTGATCTCCTTGCTCCTTCATTAACATCAGTTTTTCTGTTGTCTGTAAAACCAAACATGAACTGGATGTACTATTTATTCGTTTCCACAAAGTATATGTTTCTATAATAATATTTCCATTTGTCAATGTATACGTTTCTATCATATGATTCCCATGTGTATTCAAAATTAACCGTTTGAAAAATTAAGGACAATAATTATAAAAACTTAGTAAAAAGGACTACCAGTCTATTATTATTTATTAATATTAGAAAATAACATTAGTAAACAGATTTTTAAAGAGCACCCCTTGGAGTTTCTTGCCTATTCTTCCTAGGGGAAAACTGCACCTTTTTGAAAAGTCATATCATATAATAGAGTTTAAAAAAAAAAATGTACGTAACATCCTAATATGGGTGTTGACTATTTTTTAAAATTGTTTATCTTAAAAAGGAAATGAATCCAAAACCCAAAAACGAAATAATTTTTGAAAACTATTGAAAAATAAAAAAGTTACAAGCTATTAAATTTCAACAGAGGGTCAAACAACGAAAAAGAGATGCACTCACTGGAACGTGGCGTCACTGCCATTTGTTTGCGTAGGTAAAAACAAGATAGCTAGCTTTCCCCACAAAACGAGATAGCTAGTCCTTACGATAGTATAAATGCTAATAACTTGTTCATTTATAAACCAATTTTAATGCTGTTTGCGGATATTAATATATTTCTAGCATAATTTTTTGTTTCACATAGAATAATTCATAAAAACAAACACTGTCAACATCCCTATTGTTCTGAGAAATATGCTATTTTGACTTTGTAAAGAATTATCTAGAACCCAGTGGTTCTACAAACTGAAAAGAAAAAAAAGATTCTTTTCAGTAAAAGAATCTTTTGTTTCTATTTCAGTTCTAAGCAGTTTTAAGGATAACAGAAAATTTACTAACCACTTCATCCAGTTCAAGACCAAATTCAAAACATAGATCTTGAAACTCATCATCGGCTGAAACAAAAATTAATTATTGTTTTAACAGATTCCAAGTTTTTGAAAATACTTGTGTAATATTCTTTTAAGGCCCATACAACGTTGAGCCCAAAATCCAAAGTGCCAAAAAACTGAGTGACTGAGCAGTTCCATCCAACTATTTTTCACTAAGGCACCAAACCTGTACAGTCGTATGTAAAGTCTTGTTGATCACACGGATTTTTCCATTACCTATTTTAGCCAACCGCTGTAATTTTTTAAATTACCTACTTTTTATGTTGAACTTACTGTAAGCTCTACCAAGTAAACTGAATAGGGCATCACGATTCACAGATATAGTCGGCATTTTGAGTGGTTTCTAAAACTTTCCGATAAATTCAGAATAAAGAACGAACACTTCTTCAGTTATTTTGACTAAATTCACTTTATGTTATGGCTTTTTATACCACTGTCAAGGACCGACCAACTTTGACTTTTTATTTTAATGGCAATCCATAACACGCAATCAACTGATTTTTTACTTCACTACTTATTTATTCACTGACACTTGAATGGTTTGGTGTCTACTTTTTGTTAGGTTATAATTTTAACATACGCATCGCACTGACACTACTTTTTTTTTGTTTTTATCCCTTTCGGGAAAGGCAAAGGAAACTATGACCATACAGCCTTGTCTTCAGTGAAAAATCTTCTTTCTTCAACTTAACCTAAGCCCTAAGCTTTTCATGTTCTGCGTAAAACCGGATAGCGTCTGTTTTACGAAAACTGGCAGAGAGAAGCACAACCGCAAAGATCTTTGTCGGTATCAAAAACTACACACTACACTACACGAATTTTAGTCAATTTACTGCATAATACACTATCACTATTACACATTAAACAACTTTTTCACGCCGAAAACGAAAATTCTCACGCCGAGTTCCCGCCAAAGACCTCCCACTGACACTACTATGTTGGTTGGTTGACTAAAGCGAAACTTTTTTTGCGCTTCTTAATGAAAATTAATGTGATTGTATTATAATTTGTTAATATATATTTATAATTTGTTAATATTGTGATTCCTTTTTTCGTTATAATTTACACTACCTATATTGTTTATTTTATTTATTTATTTTTAGTAAGCATGTAAATATTGTTAATTCCTTAGCATATTTTAATCAAAGTTTGTAATATGAGTGAACCAAGTAGGTACCTATATTTATGTTTATTTCGTTGATTTTGGTATGAAAATTAATATTAAGTAATTATTATTAAACAGTTACAGGTTTCGTTTTTTTTTCTTACACATAGGTATTATAAATATTTTTTTGATTTGGTAGCATATGGTAGGTAATAAAACTTGTTATAATGTTGAACAAGTTAATTTTCTGTATGAGTGCTGTAAAATTGAGTGTTATTATTTAAAGTAGCGTAGGTAAGCAGAATTTTAACATTATACATTATTGTTAAATTAATGTTAGAAGAGGACAGTGTTTTATAATATTGTTGATTAGTTGGTACTGTTTTTTCATTTTATTTTAAAGATTATTAATAAATCACTAAGGAAAGAAATGAGCATCGTATTTCATTTTTTATATACCCATTTTTCTGAGTTTACGTTTGTTCATTCCATAGACGTAGAATCTTTATCTTAATATTGGATAAATAAATTAATACACCATTTTAATTTGCATTATCTTTGACTACACTTGGTTTTAAGTCACTTGCAATGCAACGTCTTTATTTTGTATTTTGTATTAGGAAATATGCCCGTGAAGGACTCTATTTACTTATTATCTGCTCAAATTTAATTATTATTAACTAATTAGTGATAATTTGAAAATTTGCTGAACGGCTACGTCTAAGCGAAAGATAAAATATAGGTATCTGAAAAGATTATTTGATTCTAAAAAGGCGTATTTTTATTATTTTTCGGAAACAAAAATTGCAAAAGTTACATTAGTTAATTAAAACCTAAAATCAAATAAAAACTTTATTTGATTTTAGGTTTTTTTTCGCTTAGACGTAGCCGTTCAGCAAATTTTCAAATTATCACTAATTAGTTAAAAATAATGAGGGATTTTCTTTTTATTTTTTTTAAATTTTTCCCCAGTCACCGGATAGATGGCGCTAAACTATGTACGTTACTGCAAGGAACGGAACGTTAAATTATTTTTGATTAATTCACTTGAACGTAATTTTGAGATCATAAAACGAAACGTTATAGTCATATCACATCAATATCACGTCTACCATACGTAGTTAGGCGATTTTACGAAAACAACGAAAAAACAAAACTGAATTATAACAAAGCGCGAGAAAACTAGGATGATTGGAAAGCCAAAACAAACTCAGAATATTTGATGCAATGTTTTTCTCCAAGCCTTTTGGCTTTGGCACCTAGTAACGGAGTCAGTTCAGCGCCATCTAGAGAGCTCTGGGGAAATACTTTTTTTTTTTAATACCCAAAAAGAAAACCTCCCATTACATTTAAGCAGATAATAAGTAAAGAGAGTCCTTCTCGGGCACATTTTCTAAATCTACAAGCTTGAGCGTGGCGTGAAATACAAGAAACCAAAGAGAATATAAACACTCAAGAAACTTGCTACCTTGTTTGCAATGTACAACGTAGAGACGGAGCAAGCGCGCCGCACGCACACAACCCGTCACGTCTCACCCCAAAAAGTATCACATTAGATCACTGACATAAAGTGTATGGACTGGCAGTCCTCTATAAATTACAGCATTTCTCTTTAGGACGCATTGAAAGTGACAAATTGAACGGAACTTGACGCAGTAAATTGTAAACAATTTTAAATATTTGAAAATTTTGTTAAAATTTTAAAGACTAAGTGAATTTTTGTATAAAGTTTTATTAATATTCAATTTTGTGACCATAAGAATATGCTTGGTTTGTAAATATAAACAGAAAAAAGGAGATAATCGGTCAATGTACAAGTATGTTTTTTTACAAACTGTTTTATTGAAAAATGTTGTTTTAAAACGTCTTAATTCTACTTTAAATGATTAGAAATTGTCGGGAAGACATTCCTCTTTTTCTAAGTATATAATAGTTATGTTAAAATGACTATAAAAGATAAAATTTTCGCATTTTCAATTTCGCTTGATTCGCCTGCTTTATTTCGCTAGTGCTTCCAAAGACAGTCGATAAAAACAATGTCGATAGAAACATGTTATAGGTATATTAGTGTAAAATATTACTTAATGTTACGTACAATGGCAAACAAAACCTTTTTTTATTTTGTTGAGTACCCATGATTACTTTTTTAGGGTTATGTAGTAGACTACAAAGTTATAGTTTCGCCATATCCGTCTACTCGCAATTTTCTAAGAGACCCTTGATACTACAAAACTGTAATCACACCTTAGTACCTAAGCTTTTCAAGATAACAAGTAATGTTTGATTAATTTGCGCGTCGCTCGACACGCTCTTGAATGATTTTAGATAAATATTTAAGAGTTTACTAATCTTCATAAGAACAGTAAGACAGAATACCTAACCAACCAAATTTCTTACAACAGATTTCCAACCGACGAAGTTTAAAAAAAATGGCTTCAAAATATGAATGTTTCGAAGAATTGGACATCAAAGAAAAGCCACGAAATATGTTCGAAGCATTTTGACCCTAACTGTTTCATAGGAAGTAGGAAATTGTTAAAATTTGGTAGTGTTCCTACAATATTTGAAGAAAATGTTCAAGGTAAAGGTTATACATAAGGGTTACTAGAAACATGTCACGATCCCCGCTAAGGGATAGTAGTAGGCTTTATGAACTATTGAATAATATTTCAAAACTGAAAAAAAGAGTACCAGTTTTGAAAAATTACATACTTTAACTTTTTATAAAGTAACACAGCTTTAAATATTATTGTTTTTGAAACTAATGCAAAAGATAAAGCTTATTTCTTTAGTTTGAGTCATGCTAATGTGAGAAAATGGTTTTATTGTTTACGCAAAATTGATGCTCTGCTGTAAGAAAAACAGATCATCTCATACTTACATACTTTTGGGGAAAAAGAAAAAATTAAGCTCTACATTCCGCTAGAGAACATATATAGTCGACTTATCGACTTTTGGTCCTCACTTGTTAAAAGTACAACTTGAGCTGATTGCCAAGGCAAAGTAGGTACTAAGCACTAAGGCAAAGTACAACTTGAGCTGATTGCCTGCCTACCCCGCTGGGAATTCATCGACTAATCGACTTTTGGCCTCACTACGTCGAGTTCGGTTTTCTGCCGCTGCCGCCTACAGCGCCAAAATGGCGAAAATCAAGTGGTCTCGTTTTTGATTTGACAACAGCCAGTCTAGTGGTATTTAACTTATTTCTATGTCTATGCATTAGATACAGGATTTGTATCGCACGGCACGTAAGCTGTTGCGTGACTTATTGCATGTCATGACGCTGCACACACACAAACATGCTAGCTGGCCTAGCTGCAGCACGGAATACTCAACGCTGAGCCGAGCGGAATGTTGCTATCTTGTTCGCACGATTCTCGCGTTCAACGAAAGTACTAAGTCCATGCGTTCAACTTCGAATAGGGCAAATTCCAAAGTGTCAAGCTTGACGTGCTCTTAACTGTACACGTAGTCACCAAAGAGTATACAGAGGCTACGACGGTCCGATTCACGATTTTGGCGAGTCTGAATGGATGAGAGATTTTTGGCGGGAACTCGGCATGAGGGTTTGTTGTGCCGATTGAATTTTTGTTTATTACATTAAAGAGTGGTTTAATGTGTAATATTGATAGTGTATTGTGCAGTAAACTAACTTTAAACAGTGTGGTGATAAAGGAATTCAAGTGATACAGTGTATCTGCTCCATTTGGTTCCGACAAAGATCCCGCGGCAGTGCTTTTTGCCGCCATAGTTTTTCGTAAAAAACACTATCGGTTTACGAAGGACCTGAGAAGCCTACTAAGACTTCATGTTTTATTGACCTGACCTGAGAATACTTCATGTGTTATTGTTGCTTTTAAGCTGATGGTCTTGTTACCAATGCTTTGTCAAATAAAAAAAAAATCTGAATGGATGACAGCGCTAAAATCGACATATGACAGTTCTCCAATCGGACTAGAACGTTAGCGCGCTAACGCGCTTACGGGTATTTCTAACCTCAAAATCTTTGTTTACGTTCTGAAGATGGAGCCATTTGAAGCTTTTGTGGCCCTCGAGTTAATTAGTCGTGTCACCTACGCCAATACCAAAGAAAGAAGAACTTTAAAGAAAAACCCTTAGAAAAACACATGAAAAACGCTTCCACTTTGTTTATTTTGACGCGCGTTTGATAGATCGCTCACAGTGATTACACGTCGAGGCATAGTCGTTGTTAGCGCAAGATGGCGTGGGTAATGACGTCATGAGTGACGTCACTGTCAGCGCTATGAGCGCGCTTACAGGTGAATCGGACCAATGTTTGAGCGATAATATCGATATTATCGTGAATCGGACCGTAGCCAGAATATCCCAGAATAATGTGTAACGGGAGATTGGCATTTCACTTTTCGTTGCGTATTTGCTGTATTCGGCCGAAAATACCATGTGTGGAGGATTTATTCGTCTGGGTCCCCTACTTGATTTCGAAACTTGATTATACGAATTTTTCTACATCGATGACCATTCACCGATACTTTGTAAATGCGATACGTTGCTTCTTCGGTGACTTATTACTTCGGACCTTTATTTCATCGATGTAACTTTACTTCGAAAATGTTACTTCAACTATTGCTACTTCGGTGTCTCATGACGCCGGAGTTTTGTTTGTACGAAAAACGTTACTTCGATTACTATTTCTGCGACTTTTTGTGAAATCTTTGTCACGGCAGTTAAATTGATCACATAATTTCCGCCTTTTATTTAGCTAATTTAATCAATGGGACTTTATGGGATAGCTGTGTGGTGCCGGCCATGAATAGTACTACCTCACCTTCAGTCGATAACGCCCTTCTCTTAAACCCTGGTAAATCCAAGTTTATGGTGCTCGAGACTAAGGCGCAGGTTGATAAGATCGTAGGTCAGTCACCTATGATTGCTATATCGAGAAAAGTGATAGAGCGCGTGAATGAAGCGAAAAACCTAGGACTTACTTTTGACAGCTTGCTGCGTTTTGAGACGTATGTGCTGGGTCTTGTGAGATCTTGTTTCTACAGAATTAAAATATTGTACAAAATACGTAACCTTCTTAGTTTGCCCACGCGTATCAAACTAGTAGAAAGTCTGGTTCTCTCCAAGCTCAACTATGGGGACTTAGTGTATGGCCCTCGTATACTTTCCAGAATGCAGCGGCTAGTGCAACGTGTGCAGAATGCGCGTTGTCGTTTCTTTTTCGATGTGCCTTATCATAGTCCTATCACACCGTTTTTAAACAGCGCATCTATGTTAAACATGGATTATCATAGGCAGTTGTATCTGACAAGTTTAGTATTTGACGTAATTAAATTCAAAAAACCTGAATACCTATATAAATCCAGTGAGAGATACTATAGATCAGTTAAGCGCCCATTGGCCAGTTACAAGCACAAAACTGTGGCATTTGTGGGGAGTTTCCGCTTTATGGCAACGAAGTGCTGGAACTTTGATGGAAATTTCATCAAAATCCGTTCAGTGGCTTAGTCGTCACAGCCCGACAGACAAGTTACTTTCGCATTCATAATATTAGTAAGGATAAGGATTTCACTAGCTTTCCGTGCGGGACTTAGTTCCCATGGGAATTTGGGTAAATTTTGTAGTCTGTTCTTCCCCAAGGTTTAATCTATCTCTGTACCAAATTTCATCAAAATCGGTCCACTAGTTTTATGTTTAATCTTTACTGGTTTTTAGTATTTGTTGTTATAGCGGCAACAGAGGTACATCATCTGTAAAAATTTCAACTATCTAGCTACCACGGTTCATGAGATACAGGCTGGTGACAGATAGACGAACGGACAGACAGCGGAGGCTTAGTAATAGGGTCCCGTTGACACCCTCGGGTATGACGGAACCCCGTGGGAAAACCGTATACAAACTTTTCTAGGTAATATAACATATAATAAAATTACATCGATGTAAGAAACCACGAAGAAATATTACATAGGTCAAACAAACATCGACAGGACAAGTTGTCGAAGTAAGATTTTCGAAGTAACGTGACAGTGAACAAAAGATACACCGAAGAAGCAGTGTATCGCATTAACAAAGTATCGGTGAATGGTCATCGATGTAAAAATTTTCGTATAATCAAGTTTCGAAATCAAGTAGGGGACCCATTCGTCTATATTTTCACAAATATAACAAACACACAAATAGGCAAATACGCCGATCCGTTCGCTTGTCGGTTATTGGTCACATCACACATCAAAGGACGCAATATGATTATCAGACCATTTTAGACCATATTTGCCTGTGGTACTGTTATTTGCTGTTGGCATTCCAAGTGAAGACGTCGTGTTTGTGCTGTTTGGACTACGTACAAATATTTGGACAAATACAGCGAATACACACAACGCCAAGTGAAGTGCCACCATTTGGTCACACATCAAAGGAACCAATATGATTATTAGACTTTATTATATTTGCTGTTGGCATTCCAAGATTTCCAAGTGAGGACGTCATTTTTGTGCTGTTTGGACTACGTAGTAGGTACCTACAAATATTTTGACAAATGCGGCGAATACGCTACGCGAACAAGCAACGCCAAGTGAAGTGCCACCTAAATATTACCATGTGTGGAGGATTTATTTTATTTGACATATTTGATTTTGTGAGACCATTTTAGACCTTATTTGCCTGTGTTATTTGCTGTTGGCATCCCAAGTGAAGACGTTTTTGAATCACTCGCCTCGTTTCAAGCGATATCAGATGCGTCGGCCGATACATCCGCTGATGTGTAGAGGCAGCATGTGACCTATATCGAGATATTTCTAGACGGTGAAAGTTTACTTACCTTGCGTGTAAAAAGTGTGAGTCACACTCACATTTTTGTCCGACCTATGTCAATCCACTTAAGATCATTACCATGAAAATACGTGTCGCTTAAAAACGAAAATGGTTAATTGTGCAGTGCTCGGTTGTAAGAACTCGTCAAATACAGTTGGGCGAGAAAATTTTGATATTTCCATTCACAGGTAAGTACTTTCAACATAAATAACCCCTGATTTAATATTTTAACGAATTAATTTAGATCGGTAGTGGATCAATATCACTTGTACCTGTACCATGATAATTATATAGTGAACGTATAGCTACGCGTAAACTTTCATTGCTGGATTTAAATGACGGTCTGGAAAATCAGATCTATCGATACTATTGCATCTACTGAACGTCACGGTAAAAGCATTTCCCTTTGAGTATGGCATTTCCTCATTCCTCTGTCCGTTTGAAAGAATAGTGTTGTATGTTTCGATTTTTTTACTCGATTCTAACAAAACGAACAGCAGAATGAGACTCGATTTTCGAATTAGTGGAATGAGGTTGTTTTATGTACCTAATCAATAAACAAAGTTTTTGTTTGCATCCAAAGTTCAAGAGGCGAAAGGTTGTATTGTCCTTCAATATATTAATTTTAAATGTGTTATCGGTTGAATCCATTTTCAGCTTTCCAAAAGATCCGAAAATTAAGGAAAAATGGATTGAAGCAACAGGAAATGTAAGTTTCCAAACAAACACAGCAAGATTTGTTTTGTCTTGTGTTTTTATTTATATCTTTGACGGCGCAACTGTAGCGCCTTAGTTCTTCGATAGAAAGAGAAACCTTGATGGGCAAGAGCGAGAGGTACCGGTCACTTTGACGTTTAGCAGCGCAACTGTGGCGCCTTAATCTTTCAAGAAAAAATAAAAATAGTTTGACCTGTGGAAGTGAGAGGTACCTGTCTCTATCAATAGAATCCGCGCAAATCAATAAAAGTTATCGCTCGAAACGAGGCGATTGATTCAAAAATAGTGCCCCAGTGCGCTCATTATTCGCCTCGCGCTTCGCCTCGCGATTCGCGCGATCGCGTTGAGAGCGGTTTTTAGGACGCGAATCAAAGGGCACGAATGGCGAACACAAACTTACTGTTTACACATTCGTCTGCATTTTAATTTTCATCAGGATTTTAATTTTTAATAAAACAAAAACTCTTTTGTTTATAATCAATTATAATTACTTACATGTGTGGACAGACATCAGACATGCACGCCAATCCCTTTGATCCGTGCCACAAAAGGACGGAGGAATAAGGCCGATTGCGGTGGGAAGTGTGTTGCGCCGTCTCGTGGCTAAGTTAGGGTGTCGAACCGTCAGAAGCAAGATGGTGACATACCTACAGCCACATCAACTGGGGTTTGGCACGCCTCTTGGGTGTGAGGCGGCCATACACGCTGTGCGGGCCTTCAGCATGGACCCGAGTCAGGTGGGTGACGTGATCCTCAAAGTCGACGTTAAAAATGTTTTAATTCGGTTGAGAGAGACGTCATGTTGAGGGAGTATAAGGATAAGATTCCATCTTTATATCCGTTCCTTTACCAATGTTACGTCTTTCCCAGCAATTTGTATTACGATGGACAGAGGATCGCACCACAAGTGGGAGCACAGCAGGGTGACCCCCTGAGCCCATTATTATTTAGTCTGGCAATCCACGGTATAATTAAGTCCTTGGATGCATCTCTAAAGATTTGGTACCTGGATGATGTCACCATAGGTGGTTCTCCCGATACTGTAGCTAGGGATATGGTTAAAACAAGTTGGCCTGGAGGTGAACACCAATAAGTGCGAGCTTTTTGCTTGTGGTGATTCAGCGGTTGGCCACTTGTCAGAACTTGAGTCCAAAGTCCCGGGCGTAAGGGTGGTGAGTCGGGAGGATTTTTCATTGTTGGGGGCTCTGATATTTGAGGTGGGGGTGCCTTAATGAACAAAAAGGACATGCTGGTAGAGACGCGCCGTCACCTAGAACAGTTGCCAGCTCACGTTGCTTTGTTCCTGTTCAGGAGCTGCCTTTCAACACCTAAGTTGATGTACGTGATGAGAACCTCCCCAACGTGGCGTTTTCCATAGGAAGTCTCCCAGATGGACAATACTATTAGAGAAACTTTGGGCAGTATTATAAACGTGCATCTGAATGATCTTCAGTAGCAGCAGGCGGCACTGCCGGTACGTCATGGCGGGTTGGGGGTACGATCGGTGGTGGGCTTGGCTGTTCCGGCCTTCCTGGCCTCGGCCCATGGGGTTGTCGACCTGGTTACTAATGTCCTTTTAAATGATGATGCCAGAATCGACATTCCCTTCAGGGATGAGGCCTTGATGGTATGGACTCAGTCTTGCCGGCCATCCAGCGGCAGTGGGATGACCAAATCTGCAGGGACAAGGTACGGGAGTTATTGGAGTCTAGTGCGGACGTGGCCCGATTGCAGGCGGTGTGTCGGCCGGAGTCAGGAGCTTGGTTGCACGCCCTTCCCTCCCCTAACATGGGAACCGCCTTAGACAACTGTACGTTGAGGGTGGCGGCAGCACTCAGACTGGGGTGTAAGATCTGTGAGCCACATGGCTGTAGATGCGGTGCGTTGGTCGATGCCAATGGCCATCATGGTCTCAGCTGTGGTAAGTGCGAGGGAAGATTTCCGCGCCACCATATGCTGAATGACATCGTGCGGCGGGCGTTGGTGTCGGCGGGTGTACCTTGCACCCTGGAGCCCCCCGGTCTGAGTAGGGTCGATGGGAAGCGGCCAGACGGCCTTATGCTGATTCAGTGGGAGAAGGGGCGCTGTTTGGTGTGGGACGCCACGTGCGTAAGCACATTCGCGGCGAGTCATCTGCAGCGGACTGTTCGTGCTGCGGGCTCTGCTGCAGAATGGGCGGCCACCCAAAAACGGGGCAAATATTTAAACGGGGGCCTATACATTTGCCCCTTCGCGGTCGAGGTCGCGGGCCCTTGGTGCGCCGAAGCAAAAGCTTTTATTAAGGCATTAGGGCGACGCTTGAGAAATAACGGCATGGACCCCCGCTCCAAGCCGTACCTGGTGCAGCACATTTCGCTGGCGATCCAACGTGAAAACGCCGCCAGGCAGCGTCATGGGCACTTTCCTACCGGGTACGACTTGGGGTGGTTTGTTTGACTAGGGTGTAAGCCCTTATTAATTTTATTTATAGATTTAAGTTAGATTAAGTAATAATTGTATGACATGGAGTATTATCCTGTATATTGTATGAAATAAAAATTTGAAAACTTTGTATCTTCAAAAAAATTACTTAATTTTTAATTTTAATTTAATTTAATTTATTCAGGAAACCAACAGCATAATACATAAAAGGTGTTAACAGTGCATGTTATATAATAAAGCCAATTATAGGTTACCCCGTATTAATAAAAACATGTTTACACTTACATTCATCAATTTCATCATACACTCAATATAAGAATCCTTACTAATATTATAAATGCGAAAGTAACTCTGCCTGTCCGTCTGTCTGTCTGTCTGTCTGTCTGTCTGTCTGTCTGTCTGTCTGTCTGTCTGTCTGTCTGTCTGTCTGTCTGTCTGTCTGTCCGTCTTTCATGCCTAAACTACTGACCCGATTTTGAGATAGATTGGAGCCTGGGCTACATTTTATCCCACAGTTGGGCACGATGTAACCTGTAGTCCACGCGGGTGGAAAGCTAGTGATTTTATAAATTCTTACGTCGACGGTTCTTTTTTATTTTTTTACGAAGAATATCTAAATAATTGTATAAACTCAATAGATTTAGCGCGCATGCCGCCATTATTTTCACGTCCTCTATGTTTGTGTGCGAATGTCAAAATGAATCACTCCGCGAATGTGTGAACAGTACCTAGTTCGCGACGGTATTCGTATAAGAATGTTTCGTCGAATGATTCGTCGAATGACGAGGCGAATCACGAACACGATTGTGTAAATGCGATATAAAAGTTGTTCAGTATGTAGCGGGTCCGTTGTCGTCGAGGTACAAGATTTATTTCTTTGTTTCGTAGTTTTGAGATGAATTTGGTCAAAATTAGGTAGAGAAGGTTCGAAAACGGGGTTGTTCTAAAGGTGGCACTTCACTGGGAGGTTTTCTTTTTGGGTAATAAAAAAAGTAGTTCCCCAGAGCTCTCTAGATGGCGCTGAACTGACTCCGTTACTAGGTGCCAAAGCCAAAAAAGGCTCGGAGAAAAACATTACATCAAATATTTTGTTCGTTTGCTTTGGCTTTCGATCATCCTAGTTTTCTCGCGCTTTGTTATAATTCAGTTTTGTTTGTTCGTTGTTTTCGTAAAATCGCCTAACTACGCGTGGTAGATGTGATATTGATGTGATATGACAATAACGTTTCGTTTTATGATCTCAAAATTACGTTCAAGTGAATGAGGGCTTTTCAAGAAGACATTTAAAAAAAAAAGTAATTACTTATGACGCCAATAGATGGCGCGCATATCGAGTATTATGTCAAAACCAATTTAAAAGAATTTGTAGAGAAAAGCAGGAAGTCGTTGAAAAATCACCAAAATGCAGAAATACAAAACTCACACAACAAACAAAGCGAATGCAATGCAGACTGCAAAGAGTTAGTCACTGTCACAGGCTGAAAAGAGTAGATTACAGTCTTGCCAGACTAGATCCGAGCTTTCGCAAAAATTGTCCTATCCAGCATAAAAAGTGTTAATCGGAAAAACTCGTATTGCATCTGTTCACTGAAGGATACTATCCCCTTGCAATAACTGGTAGAGATCATCACACCATATTTCACACATTTCAATATATTCGCAGTTTCTAAAAAAAAAAATTGCCTATGAAATAGGAAATTGCCCTCGGTCTTGCAACATTGTTTTGTTTTCTCAAAAAAACAAAACAGATTTTTAAAAGTGAAATTACGTGTTCGTTGTGTGAACTAAACGTGACTTGACATTGACATAAGACTCCAGTGCAGTGCCATCTGTTGTCAACATTATGAAACTTGTTTTTTTCTTAAGAACTGTCAAAATGAAAACCCCTCATTAGTCAAAAATAATGTAACGTTCCGTTCCTTGCAGTAACGTACCTAGTTTAGCGCCATCTATCCGGCGACTAGGGAAAAATAAAAAATAAATAAAAAGAAAATCCCTCCTTGGCGTTGCGTGTTTGCATATTTGCTGTACTTGGCCAAATACTACCATGTGTGGAGGATTTATTTGTCTATATTTGCCATATTTGCACAAATATGACAAATACGCTGATCCGTGCGCTTGTCGGTCTTTGGTCACACATCAAGGGACGCAATATGATTATTAGACCATTTTAGACCTTATTTACAAGTGTTATTTGCTGTTGGCATCCCAAGTGAGAACGTCGTGTTTGTGCTGTTTGGACTACGTACAAATATTTGGACAAATACGGCGAATACGCTACGCAAACACGCAACGCCAAGTGAAGTGCCACCTTAAAGCTAATTCTATTTTTAGAGTAAATCCATATTAAAATCCGTAATCTTGATTCATCCGTATTGAACTCGCAAAATCCGCACAAATACGGACAAATCCGTATGTTTGGCAATACTGGCGGGCGGCGACAACTAATGCGCGAATGACGGACCTTCAATCGCAGCTTCATTCGCCCGTCATTTGCAGCAGCGATCATTCTCGTTGTATTACGTGAATGTAAGATCGTTACGCGGATGCCTAATGGCTTCGTATAGTCGCGTAAAGTCGCGTAGAAGAATGCTATTGTATGCGTCTGCACAAAACGCAATAATTTATTCTTAGAACTTCACATATTTTTATCATATTGTTTTTACCTTTTTTTGAACATTATTGTGAACAATTTTAATTAGATTATTTCTGTGTTGTCCAACATGTCCAAGATATATTTTGGCTTTTTGAAAATTTTACGTTAAAGTTACTACTACACGGGATCTTGAATGTGTCGGAGGCCTTCAATCTGTTTTTTTAAATCGATATTTGCTTTTTTTTGTTATTGGCAACATTTTTAATCACGTGATTTAGTAAGGTTTTGCAAACGGTGAGTGGAGTGCCTTGTCATCAGTTCTTTCAGTTTTTGGATGATTTTCTTTGGAATTCTTATTCAAAGTGAGTAATTTTGTGAAGAAATTCGTATGTAAAGCATGCTTAAGTTTTTTTGTGGTGTTTTTTCGTGATTGTGAACTGTGTTTTCTAATGATGAAATTGTACCTTGTTCTGTGACCAGTGATATGACGCCATTTTCTTCGTGAATGCCAATTAGTAAATTCCTCAATATTTTCTTTGTTTCTGATCTTTTCTGAGACTGTAGTGGCTGTAAAGGTCTATTGTAATTTGACCCATGTGCATGTATTTTGTAATGTTCCGTAGTTTGCATAGAAACTACTGTATTGCCTAACTGCGTTTCTAGTCTTTAAACCCATTTTTTGCATTACACTATCTGCATGGAAGACGTAGGATCCTGCTTTCCTCGTTATTAGATGAATTAAGTACCTAGGTGATTAGTCAGCGATGCCTATAATAGCAAACAAAAATATAATATCTTTACAGAGGTGAAGTTTTCCATTTGCAGATTGAAACTCAATACCAAGTGTACATAGGTATTTGCTTTTCTCTTTGTATTCCTTTCTTCCTTTTTAAGAGCCACGTGTTTCAAATGGCAAACTTTCGGTTCGATTCCCAGTTGGAGCAAACATTTGTGTAAAAAGCAGGTGTTGGTGTTTGTTAACTTGCTGTCTAATTGTCTGTTTTTGTAGATATGTATAGTATACTAGCTACATACAAAAAGGAATTCTTGTTGTGGGCAAAAGTGCATGTATGTATTTAAATACATTGTCCTGTTTGTGGTGTTTACAGGAATTATTACTTATTTTCGCAGGACTTGAAGTCATAGTTTTGATTTTTCCCTCACCATTACTAACAAAGTAAATATTTATAATGGTGGTTTTTCCTAGCACATCTTACATATTTATACAAAATTTCGAGCTGGTGTCCCATTTTTATACTTGACGCTTAATAATTTCACTGTAATTTTTTTTTATGTAGATAGTTCAGACATTATCAAGTTATGGCTCAGATAGGGTATATGGAAGTAAATGACGAAATCTAATTTATGATGATAATTATTTTTGTTATTAATTAATAAAAAAATATTTTTGTTTATAATGAATAAAAAAATATTTTTGTTTACTTTCACTCCCGTACAATGTATTCAAACTTTATAACAAATCATCCGGAATAGGTAGCACTGCAATTGACCATAACAGGTTAGAAAGTTTATGGAAGGTTTCAAGATTCCAAAACTTATTCTTAATCCAGGATTCATGCTTTAGTTTGCATATTTAATGTGTTTTATAATAAACATAGTAAATAATTTAAAGAAAAGTAAAATATTAGGGTGGGCATTAGAAATTCGGATCCTGAATTTGGGGTTAAAAAGTGGTTAGGGGGCAGGGGGGAGGGAGGGGAAACCCCCCCCTGCCACTCCCCCCCCGCGGAGATTCTTAGTTTTTTTTTATGAATTTTTAAAAATTTAGGTGGGCATTAGAAATTCGGATGCATTTGAAATTCGGATCCCGAATTAGGGGTTGAACGGGAGGGGGGTGGGGGAACCCCCCCTGCCACTCCTCCCCCCGCGGAGATTATATCGGGGCAGAAACTGTAGGTTAGGTTTGTTAGTAGCCTAGCCTAACCAACCCGTTAAGGGTTGGTTAGGTTAGGTTAGAACTGCGACCCCCAACGCACGAGCCGAGCGAGCGAAGCGAGCGTGCCGCGGCAGCGGCCGGCGAAGTGCCAGAAAAGACTTTGGTTGCGTTAAACGGTAAGCACAACAACAACATAACCTCAATTTTTTAAAATTCATAAAAAAAAAATAAGTATCTCCGCAGGGTGGGAGTGGCAGGGGGGTGTTCCCCCTCTCCCCCCTCCCCCCAACCCCTAATTCGGGATCCGAATTTCAAATGCAACCCCAAATATTATTATTTATATTTAAAAAAAAGAAAAATCAAGTGAAAAATAATATCACAAAAATTCACAAAAATTAAACTAAAAAAATCTTATACATCAGGAAAAATTAACTCAATAAAATCTTCTTATAAATTCTAATCAGTGAATGGCTTCATAAGTTTTCTTAAATATAATTTTATGGGTTTTTTTTAGTTGATTTTTTGTGATATTTAATGTTTTTCAGTTGATTTTTCTAATATTTTAATAACTTAAATTAAATAAATAAATCATTTGTATTTTAGTTTTCTTTCAATAATTTATTATGTTTATAAAGCACATTAAATATGCAAACAGTATACATAAATAATGCAATACAATATTAATATGGTTGTCATACAAGAAAATAACCGATATATATCCAATTTTTGATATATATCATAAAAATCCGATATTTTGATATTTATAATAAATATTGGATATTTTCGAACCCTGCGTTAAGTTTGTATAGTTTATTAATAAATTGAATACAACGCAATTTGGCAAGATGTTTATTTAGAAGAAAATATAAGTATTACTAGTTTTTATATGCATCTTCCTTTGTCTATGGCAGTGGTTCTTAACCTTTTGTAATGGGGGACCACTCTACAAAATATCTTTTTTGCCACGTACCACCAACTGGCGACTACAGCACCTAAATTAAGATGTTATGAAGCGTAGATAAGCATGACGCACTGCATTAAATCGAAGAAAAAATACTACAGTAATATTCAGGACATAAACTAGATAAGTAGTTTGCTGAAAACATGATTCAGCGCTTATGTTTCAATAGAAAAAGCTCACAAAGTGACCTCTAAATACCCAATATTGTGTATCTTTTAAGCTGTAAAAACGATTGTAAAATGCACACAGGAACTTGAATTTGCTATCAAAATGTTCGTGATTGAACACTTTCGATAAGTAGTTAACGCATTTTTCGATTTAAGCTGTTATCTTTCCATAAATCTCATTTTTCTAACTTTCGAACATGTTTTTACGCACGCACGCTTTCATAGTCCGTAAACTTCGTGTATCGACACTGTTCGCACTACCGGCCCAGGCCTGTTGAGAGACGGAGATGGCACTATACCTATGTGTGCTGCCTTTATGGGGTGCTGTAGTCGCCTTAAAGGGTTGTTCTACAGTTATACCTACGTGCATTCTTGTTCATATTTAATTTAACAGTGTTTTCATTTTTCCACAAAATTTTATTTTCTCTTTGCTTACCAACTTCTGATTCCTTGGTTCAGTGCTAGCCAGTCTATTTCAGTGATAGTCGATTCGCCCTATTTCATACAATATTTTTGGGGTGGCTTTGCAGACCACTTCAGATGCTTCCAGGGACCATTAGTGGTCTGCGGACCACCGGTTAAGAACCTATGGTCTATGGAATGGTAGGGCTAGAAAGCTTGAGTTCACGACGAAAAATGTCACTATTGGTACACTATTCCTTACTATTGAGAAACAAAGTAGATATTCCTCTTTCATTCGAACACCTTTGTCTATATGTTCCTGAAAACTGCACACATACTGTGGGACCTGCAGGTAGAAGGGTTTGTAGGACTTTTACTCCTCTAATGCCCAGGACTAGCTATGCCAAAAATGCTCCTACTGCTAGGGCTGTCTAATCTAAATATATAAAAGGAGAAACTGACTGACTGACATATCAACGCACAGCCTAAACGGCTTAACGTAGGCACTTGAAATTTGGAAGGGACGTAGCTTAGATACCTTAGAGGTGCACTAAGAAAGAAATTCCCACGGGAACGGGAATTAGCGGGAAAATCCTTTTGTATGAAAAATCTAAACCGCTTAAGTTAGATGCTTGAAATTTGGCTTGCAGGTACCTTAGTAAACTTAAAGCTTAGTTGCTACAGGATATTGCAAAATTCCCACGGGAACGGGAGTTAGCGAGAAAAAACTTTTGTATGTAAAAATCTAAATCTTAAACTAAATCAATATTTAATAAACTAACTGAAGGTCCATTAATAGACCGTCAATAAAGTGTAATCTGTTCAAAAGAAAAAATTAACACGCAAACGAAGTTGTGGGCATCAGCTAGTTGATACTATAACCAGATGTCAATGTATTTGCTGAACCTTTTCAAAGGGGTTCGAAACATTTTGTATGGACACAGGCATATCCATTTTGTATGGTTTTTTTTTTTCAAAACCGTGGCGCACGATATAAGTGGTATTAGTTATAATTAGGTGGTAGCGATTTGAAACTTCAGTTTCTGCAGAAAGCAAGTCGCTTTGCATAGTGATACTAGGCACCAATTTGAATGATTTTGTCCGTTACACCCGACGAGTTACCCACTGGAATTCAAGATGACGGACCGTTTCCAAAATGGCGGCTATATAATCAAAACAAATAAATTGGCTCAAAATGGCTGCACCGATTTTAGTGATCGAGGTGTCATTTGATTGGTGTTGACCTCTAGAATAAAATAAACAAATTACAGTTTAGGAAAATAATGATGGCGGCCAAATATTAAGAAAGTAAAATACAGAGTGTCCCAAAACTCAACGTCAAGCCGGAACTGGGTGAACAGGCAAGTCATACCGGTTATTAGAGAAAAAAAAATCTAAGTTGTATGTTTTTTAAAAATAATGGGCATTAAAAAAAAAAACGAAAAATTTAACACCCTGTGACAGTCTTTTCACTGCTGTTGCCACAAATATTTACTTTTTCCAAATTTTTTTTATGTTATGTAATCCTTCTCTAAACTGTTATCAAAATTTCAAAACCAGCTGCTCCAGATTTGACGAAAATCAGACGTTTTTCCCAAAAAAAATTCAAAATAAAAAAATGCGCTCAGATTTAATTGACTCTACTGAAAAAAAAAATGTACTACGTTAGTCAGGCAAGTAACGGCAAAAGTTGGCCCATTTAGTAAGGATTCTAAAATGGTATAACACTTGGTAAATTATTGCTGGAATCATGGGCAATTTTTTTGTTTTTGTAGAAATCCCGTTTTTTAACTTATTTTTGTAAATCCAATGTAAATCCTTCACTAATGTAATAAACAATGCGAGTTACCTATTTGTTATGGTCCTTGCTGACCTTGAACTACTTGAAAAAAGATTTTTTTCCTTCGTCGCAGTAAGTAACTTAACCTGTCTCGCTCATACGCCTTAAAATGACTTCTCTATCTCACCCAAGCTACAACCTTAAAGTTTTTCGTTACGACCTTGAGAAAAGCCTAGGGGACAACAGAAAAATTTTTAACCAAGCAAGAGAAATAAGTTAAAAAACGGGATTTCTACAAAAACAAAAAAAATTGCCCATGATTCCAGCAATAATTTACCAAGTGTTATACCATTTTGGAATCCTTACTAAATGGGCCAACTTTTGCCGTTACTTGCCAGACTAACGTATACATTTTTTTTTCAGTAGAGTCAATTAAATCTGAGCGCATTTTTTTATTTTGATTTTTTTTGGGAAAAACGTCTCATTTTCATCAAATCTGGAGCAGCTGGTTTTGAAATTTTGATAACAGTTTAGAGAAGCATTGTTAAGGATTTCATAACACAAAAAAAATTTGGAAAAAGTAAATATTTGCGGCAACAGCAGTGAAAAGACTGTCACAGGGTGTTAAATTTTTCGTTTTTTTTAATGCCCATCATTTAAAAAAAACATACAACTTAGATTTTTTTTTCTAATAACCGGTATGACTTGCCTGTTCACCCAGTTCTGGCTTGACGTTGAGTTTTGGGACACCCTGTGTAATCATATATTTTTTTTCTTTCGAATGTAAATAACAGCTAAAGTATCTATGATAGGGTACTGTTTTTTTCTGTTTATGATAATCTTTATAACATACCCAACAAATAAAATAAAAAAACTTCAGAATCCGTCAAGTAAGTTTTTGAAATATACGCATTTCAAAAAAGTGGATGAGTTGAAACCTATACCTAAATTTGGCAATTTCTTGGTACAACAAAATATAAAAAAATGGGTGGGTATGTTCTAGGTATTTTTTAACGTTTATTACAAATAATTTACCCAATAAACAATATACTAACCAAATTCGAAGACGTAAGGGAAATCAAACTTAACTGTCATTGATTCATCCAAAGTATTTGAACTAAACAAGGAGAAAAAGCTTATGATATAAAATTATTAACACCTTATCATATGTTAATGAGCAGGTAAGTACAATATAGGTACATATACCTTTCGTTTTGCAGTTGGTTTTGCGTTCTGTGTAGGTTTTTAACGTTTATAACATTTCATTAAGTCAATCAGCATTAAGCAAACCAAATTCGAAGACGTAGTGGAAATTTAACTTGTTTCTAGCTAAATTAATTCATCATCGTCCAGAGTATTTTAACTGAAAAAGAGTAAAAGCATAAGCTTCATAAGATATAAAATTATTATACCTAACATTATTTAAGTACATTAATAAGTGTATATACCTTTCGTTTTTGCAGCTGCCTTTACATGTGCTGCATTGTACTGTACAGGGTAAGCCCACCCGCCGTCATGAGCAGCGCATGCTATCGCAGCCCTTTTTGCAGCTGCAATGTGCCAGACAGCTTAATTCATTCCATATTTCCTTGATTTCTGAGTTTCTGACCATTGCGGTATTCACCTGTTGTTATCCAACTTCCAACCCCAGGAGGATGGAGATGGCACAAGGGAATCGTCCAAAATAAGGGCATTGCCCCATAAGTGCCCTGCCTGATATGTGGCACGGATGGCATGTTTTATTAAAGCTGCCGATGTTGGTGGAATGCTTGTTACCATTCTATTTTTGTTGTTGAAAGTAGTTCCTTGCGGACAGAATTCACTGACGCATGTACTGTGTGTGCATCGTACAGGTGACAAGTAAATTTTTCCAGTAGATCGATTGTTTCCTTTGGACGATTCCCTTGTGCCATCTCCATCCTACTGGGGTTGGAAGTTGGATAACAACAGATGGATACCGCAATGGTCAGAAACTCAGAAACCAAGGAAATATGGAATGAATTAAGCTGTCTGGCACATTGCAGCTGCAAAAAGGGCTGCGATAGCATGCGATGCTCATGCCGGCGGGTGGGCTTACCCTGCACAGTACAATGCAGCACATGTAACGGCAGCTGCAAAAATGAAAGGTATATATACCTATTATTGTACTTAAATAATGTTAGGTATAATAATTTTATATCTTATGAAGCTTATGCTTTTACTCTTTTTCAGTTAAAAAACTCTGGACGATGATGAATTAATTTAGCTAGAAACAAGTTAAATTTCCACTACGTCTTCGAATTTGGTTTGCTTAATGCTGATTGACATAATGAAATGTTATAAACGTTAAAAACCTACACAGAACGCAAAACCAACTGCAAAACGAAAGGTATATGTACCTATATTGTACTTACCTGCTCATAAACATATGATAAGGTGTTAATAATTTTATATCATAAGCTTTTTCTCCTTGTTTAGTTCAAATACTTTGGATGAATCAATGACAGTTAAGTTTGATTTCCCTTACGTCTTCGAATTTGGTTAATATATTGTTTATTGGGTAAATTATTTGTAATAAACGTTAAAAATTACCCAGAAAATACCCACCCATTTTTTATATTTTGTTGTACCAAGAAATTGACAAAATTAAATTTAGGTATAGGTTTCAACTCACCCAATTTTTTGAAATGCGTATATTTAAAAAACTACTTGACGGATTCTGAAGTTTTTTATTTTATTTTGTTGGGTATGTTATAAAGATTATCATAAACAGAAAAAAACACTACCCTATCATAGATACTTTAGCTGTTATTTACATTCAAAAGAAAAAAAATGTATTGATTATATTTTACGTTCTTAATATTTGGCCGCCATCTTTATTTTCTTAAACTGTAATTTATTTATTTTATTCTAGAGGTCAACACCAATCAAATGACACCTCGATCACTAAAATCGGTGCAGCCATTTTGAGCCAATTTATTTCTTCTGATTATATAGCCGCCATTTTGGAAATGGTCCGCCATCTTGAATTCCAGTGGGTAATTCGTCGGGTGTAACGGACAAAATCATTCATAATGGTCCCTGGTATCACTATGCAAAGCGGCTTGCTTTCTGCAGAAACTGAAGTTTCAATTTTCTATATGGCTCTAAGGCCTATAACTATATGTACGGGTAGAGGAAACATAGATGAACAATAAATGTTAAGAACATGGTATCCTAAAGTGTAACGTTACCGAGATATTTGGCAGTAAAGATAGACATAATATGAGTATAACAACATCTTTATTTCCGAATATCTCGGTAAAGTGACACTACAGGATACCATTTTACTAACATTTTTTGTTCATCAATGTGTCCTCCCTCACCCATACATACCACATTCACAGTGCGCCGCGATTTTGAAGAAAAAAAAAACTAGCGTCGGGTGAATATGCCAGAAAAATAACTCCTTTACTGAAGATAGATAGGTAGTAAGAAATTTATTTCTTTGAAATTATTAAATTGAAGAAGATATAAATATGTACTTATCTTAGCATTAGTCTTCAAAACTACTATACAAGTGTCGTGGTTATACTACTGTAAGCTTGCATTTAAAAATGGCATATAATTTTCCAGGACACAAAAATAATTCTGCACGTGACTGCAGAAAGTTGCAACGAAAATAGCGATAAAAATAAACTTGCGACTACTATATTGACTCGGCAACAAAATTGTGGCTTCATTAGAATCGAGAAGTGACTACTAATACATTAATTAAAGGTAGCAAATACATTAAACGAGGCAGTAAAAATCATGAATGGGCTACTAAAAATAATGAATTGGCAACTAATATCATTTACTGGGTTGCAAAATAAATATTTCAGTTTTAAAAGTAATTCAAATAACACAAAGCAAGAAAAAGGAAAATAAAAACAATTATGTCCGCCATCTTGGAATCAAAATTTGGTGGCATTTTTTTTTACCTATCCCAGAAGCCTTAGAAAACGACTCCAATGTTATTTTTTTAAAATTAATTTTAGTACGTTTTTTTATTATGCTCAACCTATTAATAGTTTAACCCATTTTCACAATTATTACAGCCAAAAGTTTATTCTTATGCATCGTTTTATCGCCTGAAAATATATTTTGTCGTCACAAAAAAGAACTCGCTGCCCGTTTAAAATAAACATTTAGCTAAAATTATTATGCTGGTTTTTTTTTGACTCATGATATTAGTCACCAGCTAATGATTTGTGAAAGCTAATTAAATTTTTTAGAAGACCCTTTCACATTATTTGTCGGTCGTTTAAATACAATCCTTTGCAAATTACAATTGAATAAGCTATGTTAATTATCTAATGAATGAAGTGTTTATTCAGTTTGTAGTAAAGTATTTCATTTTTGTGACCAGTTTGGGGTTTCTGTCAAGTCAGTCAACACTTAGTGCAAATCGAAATAAGTAGTTCCCCTTTAGTTTATGAAATCAAAACAGTTTATACGCTTTCTTATGTCAAGCTGGCTTATAACATGACAGTACTAAAAACGGTTAATACTACAGCAAAGCAGTTTACAAAAAAAAATGTACAATAAATAGAGCTGCTGTGCAAAAATTAAGATTGCTCATCTACTAATGGAGATATGAAAAAACTTGTTGAACCCTCGTCAAGCTAGCCCACCCATAACAGTGCATGTAGATGGCGACCTTTTCTAATTAGATATTTAAACTTTATATTTATAAGTCGTTCGTCGTATTCTGACTGTCTGTGCCATTACTTTCTGTAAATTCGCAGCTGAACAATATAAAAAACTTATTAAAGTTCAGAGAAGACACTAGGTATTGCCATTCTGTAAAGTCGCACACAACGGTGAATATTTTTATTGTTAAAATGGTTTCATTTTCCTTATCTGTTTTGTTACAGGTGGTGTAACCATTCATTGTGATGCCGGTGGATGCTGATCTCCACTGCACAGACGTGGTGTCGCCTGGTTGTGAGTTGAAGGGCCTGCGCACGTGGAAGGATATTTGTCTGGTACGGAACTCACTTTTCCAACATCAGGTGTGTATAGCATGCAACATGAAACATGGCGATGAATCTTGGAAAAATATACACTGCTCAAGTGTCGCGGGAAAGTACAACAAAAGGCCTTTTTGAGAAGCGTAGGTCGTTAATAACAGACAACTTCCATTCTAGTTTTAACTCATTAACTTCTGTAACTCATTAACTTCTGTATTTTTTTCTACGACATGTAGTTACCCAAAATGCAACGTTTCCGAGATATGAGCTGCCAAAATTACATCGGTGCCGGTGTCGCCAACAGTAGGCCAGTAAACTTTTTCCATACTTGACTTTGGCGACTTCGCCATTCTCTATTTTAAAACTTATTAAAATACTATTTTTTTTTCTTTCTTAGAAATTACTTTAAAAAAGTTTTTTCGTGACATAAACAAAATCATAAAAATCGTGGATGCCATTTTATCAAGAATTAAATTATATTCAGAACAATTAAAAACATAAAAAAACTATTAAAATAAAGTCAATCAAATAACTCGCTCTCACCATTATAGCTTACAAACTACTACTCAGAAATGGCCCAAGATTCTTGGGAATGTGTGCGTGTTTTAGTTTAATGTTACCAGATTTTGAACTATTTACATCAAAATATGTAATTGAAGTCGGTAGTATTTTTTAGTTTGTTAGTTATTAACTACATTCCGCTCGGGACTTGTTCCCTTGGGAATTCGGGAAAATTATGTAGCCTATGTTACTCAGGGATAATGTAGTATCCTTATGGTGAAAGAATTTTTGAAATCGGTTCAGTAGTTTTTAATTTTATTCGTTACATACAAAAATACAAATCTTTCCTCTTTATAATACAAGTGTAGATAAGTAGTGGGACTAGTGAAATACATATTTTATTTATTAGTTAATTACTTCGAAGGGAGGCCAGTGTCTTTGGAACGTAAATGTGCTGATTATTATTACTAAACTAAAAGAAGTTGACCTTAAGGCCTCCGTACATTGATTACGATTCGGTGATCTATTTAGGGTTAATCGAGTTTTATCAAGACTAACATTTATAGGATATAGTATCCCGAAGGACGCGACTGCCAACTTCTTTGTATTATGCCACATCCCCGTAAGTCCCTCAGTTCCTCTAAAGCCCTAAGCCACCATTTTGCACCACGGTATTGGATTACTCATATATATGAGTAATCCAATACCGTGGTGCAAAATTAGTATGTATTATTTTTTTGAACATTATTCTCTAACTACAAATATTTACATGCAGCTGTCGATTTATCCATTATTACGAACAGGATTATTTTAGCTAATAAGCCTGATATTGTGCTGATAAATGGGATCGGGGTATTTCTTGTGGATGTCACAATTCCCTATGACGAGTAGCTTCTGCGTATCGAAGTAGATAGGTAAACGAAGCATCTGGATTCAGGACCCGGCGCAAGAAGTGGGGTCTGGCATAAGAATCTCCCTGTCAGTACATGTAATACAGAAGGTTTGAATCGTAAGGATCTTCTTCTTATTTCATACTAGCTTTCCGCCCGCGGCTCCGCCCGCTTTGACTACAGCTTATATCGTGCCCAACTGTGAGACAAAATGTAGCCTATGTCCTTTCCCAGGCTCTAATCTATCTCTGTTCCAAATTTCATCAAAATAGGTTCAGTAGTTTAGGCGTGAAAGACGGACAGAGAGACAGACAGACAGAGTTACTTTCGCATTTATAATATTAGTAAAGATTGCGCACTGTTAAGGAATGCTACATCCTCGACCACATCTTGCCCCTGAGCTAGTGTGTGAGTGGTCAAGAGCGGACCCTTTGTTCTAAAAAAAAGTTCGGTATTGACAGCAGACAGCAGTCTTGGTCATCGATTTCTTTCCAAGTGTTAACTTCAACTTCATACATGAAGACTACCGGTACGCAGACACAGTGTGAGTGGTCAAGAGCGGACTCTTTGTTCTAAAAAAAAAATTCTGTATTGACACGATGCAGACATGACATGAGCAGTCTTGGTCATAGATTTCTTCCCAAGTGTTAACTTGAACTCCATACATGAAGACTACCGGTACGCAGACAGAATATGAAAGTGATTCTTATTTACTGCCGTACTCAGAGACGTCAATTAAAGTTAAGAAGTAATTAAATGTCATTCTATCCTTTTTTATATCAACAAGAGTGAAAGAGACAACATCAGAGTTTAACAGTACTTAACTTTAATTGACGTCTCTGAGTACGGCAGTTAAACTTTTTTTAGTTTTACCATTTTTAGACGAAACCCTAAAAATGTAATTATTTTTGATTGTCAACTGACTTGGCAATTTCCAACGTATTATTGTTTTGCATATGCGCGCAATAAATACATCACAGTTTTCTTTGTTTGCGTCTCTGTTGATCTTACTTTCGATTTTCTTTCTGATCTTTGTATGTTTGTCGCAAATTTTCGAATCAGAAAATTAAATTCTTACATCCAAGTTAAATATTGTGTGGTTATTTATAAGTGTTTTGTTTACCCAAAATAAAAGCTTTGTGTGTTGCACCGAGTTTGAGGGTCGTTGTGCGTAGTAGTAGTGCGTTGTTAGGGCCCGGATTAGTGAGTCGGAGCGGGCGCGTGGCGAGGTCAGCGCCCCGGCCCAGGACTAATTCGGGGAGATCGACGACTCGGGCCGCACTGCCGTCGTCGCCGTCGCTGCTTTGTCTGCGCTGAGCTGAACATACACTTGTATTATATACACTTATATGTTCGCCTCGTGTTGATATTTTTTGTAAATATCTTTTTGCCCAGTACACCTGAGTTTTTGTCAAGCCCCGAAACTATAAAAAAGGCTAGGTACATTAGTTTCGACTAATGTTAATGTCGTCTTTGCAAAGTGTTAATAACAGAGTTAACCTGTTAACTTCTATATGTATAAAATGTATGTTGTGGCCAGATGTAAGAATTGATCCCTTCAATCATGATGTGTTCTACCGATTCATTGGTACAACCTTTCATGAATCGGACTGGGAATGAAAGAATAACTTGAATGCGCCAGCCGCCAGCTCTTCCCAGGAATACTGATACTGTGGGCGAAAGAATGATAATTACTCACTACGTGACGGCCGGTTTGGTCGAGTGGTAGTGACGCTGCCTCTTGATCGGCGGGTCCTGGGTTCGATCCCCGGTCGCTGCCTCTTGATCGGCGGGTCCTGGGTTCGATCCCCGGTCGGGGCAAACATTTGTGTGAAAAGCAGATGTTTGTTCTCGGGTCATGGGTGTTTGTGTTTGTCTTTATGTGTGTTCCGAGGGACCCACGACACAAGGGAAAACCTTAGTGTGGGCCTTTGAGTGTGTAGCGTTACTTAGTTATGTTCATTCTGTTATCTCTCAGAATGCAGCGTCAAGCTCAAGCGGTTGAATCGCTGATGCTCTGCCTAAGTACCTCAACAGAGAATAGGCGTGAGACGGATGGATGAATTGAATTTACTAAATTAGATTTGCGTTCGCACGATTTGCACGTTATTAAATAAAATGTCATATGGTCACCGTTTTCTATGAGGATGAAGCTCGATCCATCTATACAACCAGTTCTTTTTGATATCCCATAACACTAAGGTCATATTTTATGAATAAAAATAATTAAGTCCCAAGAAACATATGTCCTTAAATGGGTATTTTCGGAGAAACCATCAATCAAAATTGAAATAAATCTTTCTCCCAGTAAAACGAGTTCTAACTTGGTACACTTTCATTGATAAATTAGTTTCAATCATTCATAATTTAGAATACGATAAAGGTGTTTTTATGGAAATTCACATTTTTATCGAGTCATTTTGTACTAGCATTCCGCTCGGGACCCCGTTCCCGTGGGAATTCGGGAAAATCATGTACCCTATGTCCATCCCGGATAATGTAGGATTCTAATGGTGAAAGAATTTTTCAAATCGGTCCAGTAGTTGCGGAGCAATACAAACAAAAAAACAATCAAATCTTTCCTCTTTATAATATGTAGATGAAAAATAAAAATTTGAAATTATGTATTAATAATTGAAAAATAATGTACAGAGGTCAGCGCATCAGGTTACTCCATTTTCATTGCAAAACCGCTCTTATCATAACAGCTCAGATCGCACGCGTGTGGTAACCAAGTTGCGGCCGTCCGTACATAATATATGATATTTGATTCATATACGTGGTCGCATTATTGGAGTTATGGGATATTAAAAGGAACATGTTGTAAAACTTATATTAATGTCACTAACTACCATTCCGCCCGGGACATCGTTCCCGTGGGAATTCAGGAAAATAATGTAGCCCTGGGGTTCCCAAACTGCGCCGCGGCGCCCTGGGGCGCCGTGGATAGTACAGAGGGGCGCCGCGAGGCGATTGTCTTTAACATACTCCGAACCCTTAAGGCGACTACAGCACCCGATAAAGGCAGCGCACATAGGAATAGTGCCATCTCCGTCTCTCAACAGGCCTGGGCCGGCAGTGCGAACAGAACAGTGTCGATACACGAAGTTTACGGGACTATGAAAGCGTGCGTGCGTAGAAACATGTTAGAAAGTTAGAAAAATGAGATTTATGTAAAGGTAACAGCTTAAATCGAAAAATGCGTTAACTACTTATCGAGAATGTTCAATCACGAACATTTTGATAGCAAATTCAAGTTCCTGTGTGCATTTTACTATCGTTTTTACAGCTTAAAAGATACACAATATTGGGTATTAGAGGTGACTTGTGAGCTTTTTCTATCGAACCAATAGTGCTGAATCATGTTTTCAGCTAACTACTTATCTAGTTTATGTCCTAAATATTACCGTAGTATTTTTTTTCTTCGATTTAATGCAGTGCGTCATGCTTATCTACGCATCATAAAATCGTAATTTAGGTGCTGTAGTCGCCTTAAGTATTTGCGGCTACGAAATAAACAATACCACGCTTTGAAAAATGTGTGGAGATCACCAAACTCTCCCAGCACTTTGACTAAGTAGCTACTGTTTATATTTTAGTTGTTCTATTAACTCTCTTCACTATTAATTAGATATTATGGCTTCTTTTAATTTGGTATTGTTGCGGACTCCTTCGAGCATATCCATAGTTTTTTGAATAAGACTTGACAGATGACGTTACAAAGGACGATTCAACGGGACATTTTGGTAATTTGTATTTAATTCTAAAAATATACGTTTCTACAAAATTGATGCCTATCGTTTGTCAGGACTAACAAAGATGGTCCGGTTTGAAAGCGATCGCCAGTCTGGAAAAAACTACCATGCTTGTCAATCACAAGATTGAGACGGGTAATTTGTGGCGCGACAAGCCTGCTCTCTCTGACATACCTCACCCTGACATTCCATTCCTTGATACACCTCTCAATGATATATCTCCTCCTGACAGTTCTTTGACAGCACATAAGAGGTTTGATTCCCCCCCACGGAAAAAGAAACAGACGCAAGAACTTGCTGACCTATACCGCCCCTAGACTAGAAAGAAAAGAGGGCGTCCGTTACTACACATGGAGATAGTACGAGGTGAAACGAATAGATTGAATCCTCTCCGACAAGTGAAGCCATGTAGCCTTGCAGAGCCATGGGCAACTTCATTGATGCGAAGCCAACACGAATGAGACATAATCAACGAGACCAGACGTGACGGACTTGTTAGCGTGGTCTGGACTTGGACTTTACTGACGACCAGTGACGATGCTATGCAAGTTTGATGTCCGCTCCGAATTTTGAGTATTGGTTTCCAATACTAAAGGGCGGGATGTTGCATACTCCTTCATGCATTTGCTTTGGTTTTGACTGAGACTTGACAGATGACGAAAGAAACGGCGATTCGACGGGACATTTTAGAGGACGAACTCAATAATTTTGGTAATTTGCATATAATTGTAAAAATTATACGTTTCATTAACAAAATTCATGCCTATCCTTTGTTAGAACGTAACAGGTATTCTAATAAATAAAAAAACTCAGCTTCAAATTGTTAACATTAAAATTTTTGTTCCTTTTTACCTAACTAGTATCACTGTGCATATTTTGGGAACCCCTGATGTAGCCTATTTTACTCAGGGATAATGTAGCATTCTAATGGTGAAAGAATTTTTCAAATCAGTACTGTAGTTTTTAAGTTTATTCGTTACATACAAAAATACAAATCTTTCCTCTTTACGAGGAGTGATCAAAAAGTAGTGATAATGACCCACTTGTACAATTCATAATTTACTCATTCATACCAATAATTAAAGATCATTTAATTACGAGGTCAGATACAAAAAATTAAGTCTTAATTTTAAGAAACATAGAAACCGTGTCTAGTTGTTTGACGAATTCCGACGTAAAATATCATTATGGAGAAAAACGAAGTGCGAGCCGTTATTAAATACCTCAGTTAAAAAAAGTTAACGGCGCAAGAGATCCATCGTGATTTGGTAGAGACTTTAGGTGAGTCTGCTCCACCATATTCTACTGTGGCAAGATGGTCACCTCAATTCAAGACTGGAAGAACATCGACAGAAGATGAGCACCGCTCGGGCCGGCCATCGACGTCAGTTACACAGGAAAAGATTGTTCTAGAGGATCGTCGTGTTACAGTGCGTTATTTAGTCCAGGAAACTGGCATTTCATATGGCAGTGTTCAATCAAAATTAAAAGATTATCTGAGTATGAGAAAAGCCTCGGTGCGTTGGGTACCCAGAATGGTAACAGAAGATCATAAGAAAACCAGACTCAATCTTTCAAGGCGCTGGTTGGACAGATTTCATGTGGATCCTAACAATTTTTTGGCTCGATTTGTCACTATGGATGAAAAATGGGTTCACCATTTTGATCCTGAAAAAAACAACAATCTTTATAGTGGAAAAGACCGTCGTCACCAACTCCAAGGAAATTTCGAACCACAGCATCGGCAGGCAAAGTCATGGCCTCAATTTTTTGGGATTCCGAAGGAATATTATTAATTAATTATCTTGAGAAGGGACACACAATAACAGGCGTTTACTATGCATCTTCAATAGCTAAATTGAGAGAGGCTATAAAAGAGAAAAGACATGTCAAACTCAGAAAAGGCATTTTGTTTCATCAGGACAACGCGCCGGTTCACACTTCTGCTGTTGCACTGGATACCATTCAACAAGCTGGTTTCGAATTAGTGGATAACCCACGTTATTCGCTGGACCTGGCCCCCAGTGATTTTTATCGTTTTCCAAAACTAATAGAATACTTGCGTGGTAATAGATATGCCGATGATAGAGGCCGTGGAAGGGTTTTTGGAAGGCCAAGAGAAATAAAAAATTTTTAAAGGTTTAAAAATGTTGGAGAAACGCTGGACTCGGTGTGTAGATAGAGAAGGAGACTATGTTGAAAAACAAATTTTTGTTATTTAAAAAATATATTATTTTCTGTTTCATTATCACTACTTTTTGATCACTCCTCGTATGATATTAGTGTAGATCAAAACAAAACTATTATAAAAAAATTATTATACACCGCTTAACATATACGAAGCGAGCAAAAGACAGGAGGCCGCTTAAATTACATTCATTAAATTATGGTAGTAAGTAATTACTAATTATTACCAGGAATCCCATGTGTGACTCATCCAATTCGTGCATCATTTTTCGCAGTATCTTGTTGCGTACCTACGAAAGTAAATTAATTTCATCCAAATAGTATCATATGGGGTAATTCTAAACTAGCTAGCGAAACTTTAGGAGTGATTCAAATTTTTTGTATTTCGATCTAAGACCTTTACTTGGGGAAATTTGTTCAGTTTTGTGAGCTTATTCACATGCTTAATTTAGAGTTACCTAATAGATATCAAAAACACGTACGGTGTTTGTGAGCAAGTCGTGCTAATTTAGTGATATGAGTTCGAGTGTGGTGTAGATGGGCGCTCTTGCTGGGCATGTGTTTATCAGCTTGCGGCCAGTGGCTTGTTTGTATTGGTGAGTGCGTGCGCGTGTGGAATCAGTGGAATGGTATGACGCGAATAGTTGCAGGCGGCGGCGGGCGGTGGGTCGGCCATCGCTCGCCTCGCTCAGTTCTTGCCATCGGGCCATGCGCGTCGGAGCTCGCACCGCGAGGCTGTCGCAACTAATACATGCGTCATCACACGTAGTGTTTGTCAGCATCGTTTGCCACTAGTGCATATTATCTCCTTGGATAATAAGTGCAATTACTTAGTCTGCGTGTTTCTGTTTGATGGTGTAAAGTGGGAGTGATATCGTTTTTGTGGCAATGAAGCAGCGGTTTTATCCGTAGTTTCTAAGTGACCATGGGCTCATATTCCCACTCAAAGGTAATATTGACGTGCTTGCTTGCGTGTGTGTGATTCTTTATTGTGCGTTTTGCGATTTAAAAATGTGTCCCGTGTCTGAGGGAGGCAGTGTGCTCTGGCTAGACGAGGCTGTTTGAAGGCCGCCGCCCCGACCTTGGTGCCAGAAGGTCGACGGCCTCGCTTGGTAACTTTCATGTGTGCAATCTTCCATCCTATCGGATCCTCTTTAACATAGTACTGTTCAATTAAATATTATGAAAAGGATTAAAACCAACTGAAGACACAGCTTTCTAAAAGTATAGCAGTAGGTAAACCCTCAAATATGGTGGTTAATTGTGCAGAAACAGGTGTTTGTGTAATTATTATTTATTGCTTCGGTGTGGAAGTTTTTTTAAATATCAAAATGGATACTTTTTTTTTCTACCTACTTGTCATTGCCAATTTAATGCTAGTGTAATTTAAGCTACGTTATTATTATGTGCAATACATGACTTAAGAATATGTACAAAACTTAACCTTGTAGGTATATCGTGTTCTCGCATTTATCGAGCAGTTTTAATAAATTTCAGCACGCTATCGTAAGTAGATAACTAGATATGTATAGTAGTAGTAATAAAATGATAGGGATTGCACCACATACTTCATGGATACTATCGTTTTTATGAAACCTTAATAAAATCAAAACGTAGCTTTTTCACCACATAGGTAGTCCTTCCTCGTTGATTTCCGTTTCCGTTAGTATCAATTAAGATATAATAACAGATCTAAAATAAGTATACCTTACTCACTGCGAGGTAGGTAATTGTATTTTTGAAGTAGGTAGGTAGGTAGGTATTTACTGTTACTTACCACTTGAATATACCTATGTAAGTATATATTTTCATTCTTGAATAATATAAAATACTTGCAATTAAAACCACCAATAGGTAAATGTATTCATATGAGCGATCAATCAAAATGCTATGTATTGCTCATTGTGTGACGAGAAACACCAATAAAATAATACTCACTTTATTAAGTATGTAGGTAGGTAGGTAGGCACCATCTGAATCACCATCTTATCGCATATTGATAGTATCTATAAAATACGAATTCCCTAGTTTTGGTAATAAAATTAACTTTTTAGATTTGTTCGTCATTTTATTCTTCATTTTCAGTGATTTTTGGTGCGTCGGTGTATTTCTAACTCACTTGTGGTTTGTTCGAATATAATAAATATACTTACAACAAAGCTTATTAAAAAATAACAAATAACAATACTTGTGTTACGTATCAAATTCTTGCTATCGAATCGTAATTACGAAACTCGTATAAACAATTTTCATAATTTACGGCATAATACACCTAGCCTCTTTTTTTCAATGGTATTTTACACCTGCACATTGTCAAAATTGGTTGCGAAAAAAAATGGTCCGTACTTTGTTAATGTAGTAGCTTAGTTGTGTAGTTACGTATTGTTTTAAACAATGACCCAGCGCGTCCATTGTGCTTAATCTACACAGCTGAGAGAGAGAGAGAGAGAGAGAGCACTATACGAGGAGCGGTGTTCACAGTTGCGTTGCGTGTGCGCAATCAGCTGACATCGCGACACTGCCCGCCGCCATCTTGCCAAGCGTTCTTGATTCTCGCCGCGTCATTGTACACGTTTATGACGCATTTTCTTCCTTTAGATGTTAATGTCATTGTCCTGTACGTCCCGATTAGGACCATTGTTCTTTGGTCTTAACAAAACCTTGCGTAGCGTGCGTTATTTCTATTAGGCACTTGCTTCTATACTTCCTTGTTTAAATACCACGCGGAAGGTTTATCTGTGAGACCCTGGCTAGTCTATTTTTGGTAAGTGACGTTTCCGTTTAGATAGACTTATGCGTATGAGAATCGCCATAAGTTGTGCAAATAATGTTAATTTGAAAGTTATTTGTTTCTTCGGTAAAGAATTTGTTGGCAAAAAAATAAGTTGGAATTTTCGTGTTTAAATACGGCCTATTTTGTTTGATAACAAAGTCGTTTAAAAATTTTGAGTCTAGGTTTGTTTAACGATACAAAGAATGAGTTGTGCTATTTATTTGAGCTTGTGCCCACTGATACGAATGTTTCCATGCTCCATGCAACCTGTTCAGTCGTCGTCACAGGTTTTCTGGGAGTTTTCATCGCACTGTACGAATTTGGTGTGCTCTCACCGTTACAGTTACCGTTGGTCAAGTGGTCAGACATGTATTTTGTTGTAGCAGGCTAATTTAAATTTCATATAACGCCCTTACCGAGTCGATGAACTAAAGAAATTGGCCACACGCTGTGTCCTATTCTGCAATCTGCTTGTAGGTGGTATCTTCTTGGTGACCTAATTTAATTTCTCTGTAACATTTCATGGGGAATGCTGATTGAAAACGGAAGATGTTGTCGTTTTTGGTAAAATGTTTTTAAGTGACTTCCTAAAATTTAGGTCATCAATTCAAATCGTATTTTAAAAAACTCGTAATTAGTGTTTTAGTATAAGTAGTATGCGAAACTATATCATCTACACTAATATTATAAAGAGGAAAAATTTGTATTTTCGTAACTTAAATACCTACTACTGGACCGATTTCAAAAATTCTTTCACCATTAGGATGCTACATTATTCCTGAGTAACATAGGCTACATAATTTTCCCGAATTCCCACGGGAACGAAGTCCCGAGCGGAATGCTAGTTCTATTGTTGAATTGAATGTAGGTAGGTACGTAAAATTGTTGGAATTGGGTATTTGAGTGCCTTATCAAATCAGCTACATTCGCTCAGTGTGTTTAAAAACGGGTTATAAACAACCTTGTGTCGATGTCGTCATGCATTTTTGTTTGTAAATACATATTTTTAATGTTTCATTGATAAGGGCCCGTATATAGATTCCCCGTGCCATTACGGTAACACATACAACAACACATTTGACAAACCTGTCGCTATTGCGTAGGTAGGTAAGTAAGTATACAAGCGTCTGTAAGAAAAAATTGTAATCGGTTCAGAGCAGTGGTCCCCAAGCCCCAACGCAACCTACCAATGGCGGTTTTAAAAAGTGGTCCGCCAATCTTTGATTGAATTAAACAGTCGTTTACGTGTCTTACATCAGACTTTTTTGAGATCAAGGGCGGACAGGAAAGGAGAGTGATAAGGGGTCATGGTTACTGAAGTCCTTAAAAAATTCAAAATTATATAAATTCTAATGTCGTTACACAATGTTTTTCTGTAAGTAATTGTAATGTTTACAAAATTAGTGGCATAATATTAGTTTCATGACACTAGTTTTATGAACAATTTCACGTGTAAACGTCAAGTTTTACAATGCATGCTTCGATTTCACGACACTGAAACAGTTTCGTTTCGCGCGCGATTTTTGGATAAAACTAGTGTCATGCAACTAATGTCATCGTATAAACGTGACGCGAAACTTGTGTCGCGAAAGCGCCTGCGCTGATAGGACGTGTCTTTTTTGTCGTGATGTGGGCGGCGTTAGTCGAAAAAATAAATTTTAAAAAAAAACGAGTGGACTGATTTCAATGCGGTTTTTTTGCTTTGATAGCTGACGTAATCAAAATGGTTCTTAACTTTCAGTCGTTTAAAAGTTAAAAGCAATCTAATGTTTTTTCCAACGTCAAACCAACGTCTTTTCTTTCGCCACAACCTTCTCTTAATTTTATACAATAACATCTGTAGGTATGACAACATTTTGCAATCCAAAATAAAGGTTAGAGCCATAATCACATACATTCTGTGGACTTCGCGACACTATTATTTTTAATAAAACTAGTTTCACAGCTATTGAAAGTAGTGTCATGAAATTAATTTAATAATGCATGAAACTAGTTTCGTAATGTAACCCCGGCTTTCGAGCTATCAAAATGAAACTATGTAATTTTTAACAATACTACTTGGCAGACTCAACATTATTTGAATCTTTGTTGAGTTATGTATGTACTTGACAGAGCTGATTTATTAGCTAGGTGGTACGATTTAGTTTAGCCACAGATTAATAAATAGTGTTAAGCATTCATTCAGCATTGGCCAAATGAAAAAGAAACACTAGTCAAAATCCGTAGAACTAATAAGGTTCATAAAACAATTTTTATCTTCGCTCGCTCCACTTGCTTATTTCAATATTTTCCTTAGTAACATTTAATCAATTAAATTCAATGCGGATGTAGTTGTACGGGAGAGCTCACGAATAGAAACTGTCTGTCAGAATTTTATTGAGAGTTAATACACAAATACTTTACTAAAACTTTTAAAAAAATATGAATCAATTTGGAGATAAAATTAAGATTTTGTCAAACCGATCATTTAAAATAGTAAACATCGACTTAAATGGCAAACCTCAAATCAAATAGATACATTAAAAATAACCGCTGTTTCAACGTTGGAAAAGAAAACATCCAAGTAATGCAATTAAACATAGGTACGTACACCTTGGGTTCAAACCTCCTTATTTTTTTCAAGTCTGTTTAACTTTTGGATCTAATTCTGTTTCGGGAGTGCCGTTAAGAGTTTTTTCGGCTCTAATATGGGTCTCGATAACGTAGTAAGTAATTATGTCATTGTTGGCAAACGATGCACGGGACGACGTTCATAGGGTCGTCGCAGAGGTGTCGGTCGGTGCAGTGCGAAGCGGGTCGCGCTCGAATTGCGTAGCGAACACTCGGCAAGTGGGTCACTAGGCCACGGCGCGGCGCACACACTTTGCCCGCCGCCGTCGTCGGTCGCCGCTCCGCGCCGTGACGACCTACCTATACTCACACATTCGTAGATGGGACTATTCTTCGCCAAGTTCTATGAGTTAATTCGTCTCTCTTTGAATACTTGTTAACGATATGTTTGTGGCTGACAATGTCAAAATTCGTCCGTTTATAAATGGCGACGTTATAAAGTCGTGTCGTTTTATAAAATTGCGAATATTGTGCCGAGCTGCAGTTTAGGAAACATTTTAATCGCTCGTCTCGTGTCAAGTAATTATTTCTACTGATTTTCATTTGTGTTTTTTTTTTTCACTTTTTGAAACCAGTATCAATAGATTAAACGTCAAAATCGACCACATAGGTTAAATAAGTGCCACCAAGTTTTTGTGACCTTGACAGGTATGGTTTATTTTAAATCATTAACTGCCACATTCAGAGACGTCAATTAAGGTTAAGCACTGCTTAACTCTGATGTTGTCACTTCCAGTCTTGTTGGTTTAACCTGTAGTCTGCTTAAGCGCAGATCCGCGTCGCATCATACTGGTATTTGCCTCTTTCCTTGCTAACCGCCGTAGACAAAGGGAACAAGGATAGCATGACATTTCTCTGAGTACGGCAGTTAGCTTTCTGTTTCGGATTCGATAATTACTGGTATTTTTCTTCGTAAAGTTAAACGAATTGACATTTCGAAGTTTATTAGCAACACTATAAGCGAGCGAATAAAAAATGTAGGAAAACAGTTTCACGCGACTGCGGAGGCGAATACACTACCGATGCGTAAAAGACGCCAAGGGCCAAGTCATGCAGACGATTAAAAAATAATGCTCAAACGTTATTGATACTGCACGTTAATACCTGTTATTCTTATCTTACACATTTTTCTTTCCGTGATTTCTTTTGTTTGAAAGTGTGGCCATACGCGATAAAACTCTTCAAAGATGGCACCTTGCCTTGACGTCGGTCTGCATTTTGCATGGCTATAAGTAATGATACGTATCATATATTCAGTCAAACAAAAACCTCCTCTTTTTTAAAGTCGATTAAAAAGTGTATGGAAGACATCGCATATTGGGTGAGGAAGACTGCACCTTTGCGAATAGGCGTAGAGTCAGTAGGGTCAAAAGAACGAATGCATATGTAGGTATTTAAATCGTTTAATGTATGTTTGTATGTATTTCATTGTAATCTTGACTTGTTTTAAGTGACATCCTGAATGTCCTATAAAATAAAGATTTTTCAATAAGCTAATAAATAATAAGCTAAATAAGCTAAAATAAACAAAATACTATGTATCTCTCCTCTCCACAAGGAATATATAGGTCGAGAAGTTGAAAAAGAAAATCGCCTCTCCATACAACTTGGGCGATAAGCTAAGTCGATTTTTCATGTACTTGGGGAAAGTTATCCATTTTCATAATGAAAATAACGTTTCTTCCCTTTGGCACAACTGCTTGGCACAACCAGTAGTGTCAAGGGTAATTTTATTTTCCCATGACACTACTTTCTGATTGGCTCATTGGACACATACAGCAAAATTACCCGTCATCTACCTAATTACCCATGGCACAACCTCTATACTTTAATGCCTGGTAGAATAGGTACATCATTAAACTGGCACTGCCGGTCATTGGCTGGATTAAACACATAGGTACCTAAATAATCATTATTAGATTATATAAAATCATTTACAGACATCCAATAAAGGGGTGAATGTACTCATTTATACCTACGTACAACTTTTTGTATGAGACCAACTATGAATATAATAATATGTACAATCAAGTCACATAGAAACACACAGTGACACAGAAAATCAGATAAGTTCTAAAAAAACAAGCAAATTGTAAGAAAAAAACACCACTATGTATTTTTGTATTAGTCTCTAAGAGTTTGCAATAAAGAGTTAACATACATACATACCTACACATTTGATATAAAACTATTTATTTCTAACAGAATTTTCTTTTGCCCTTGTAAGCTTACATATCGTTATACAGTATTAAACGAATAATAGCCCAATTTGTTATCATACAGATTAAAAAAAAATTAAAAGACAAGGGCCACGTGGAAAAATTGACAAAAAATACGGCCTTACCCATATAGTTATCAATTTTAATTTATATGTAATCATTATGTTTTTGAAGGTTGGCACTCTATAATTAGATACGTGAAACTACTAGGACTCGGTAGTGTCACTGGAAATGCTGTTTTACCCCTGGCACTACCAGTAAAGTCACAGGAAAATAAAATTTCCCATGACACTACTGGTTGTGCCAAGCAGTTGTGCCAAAGGGAAGAAACGGAAAATAATCCTCCCAAGTTTCGCTAACTATGTAATTTGAAGTTACCCCATATTCTTCTGATTGAACATCACTGAACAGACCACGCGCCTTGCCTGACCATGACCACAAGGCTTGGCGGGTGATTACCTTTTTCCATCATGCATGACTTCTCAATAACATTTATTCACGCCTTATAAAAAGTTAAAAAGCTGCTAGGTACTTTATCTTATTTATTACTTCATTCCTGTGGGAATTTCGGGAAATTATGTAGCCTATGTGTTTTCTGATGACTAAGCTATATTATTGCAAAATTTAATTAAGATCCGTCCAGTAGTTTTTGCGTGGGGGTTTACAAACTTTCGCATTTATAATATCTATTAGTAAGATTGGCCTTAAATGTTAATTGGCATGCGGATCTAGCCTAGGACTGTCATCGTTCTAACGCTATAATTGAACATCATGTTTCCGACTGGGCAGCCCAGTCGCCTTGGCACACTTATTTCGTAGTGTTACACCCAAACAAACTATCACTAACGCTTCAGCTTATAAGTGCAATCTTTGTGTAATCAGTGCAAACTTGGTCATGGTAATGACCCCCATGGCCACGACGGATTTGCCGTCAGGACCTCCCTAATGACATATTATATTGTAGAACATTATCATTTTACTTTTTAAACAGTTAAAGGCAAATTCACCTTTCAGTCAAAATCTGGCGAAAAGTAGATATGATTGATGTAATGTATTATATTGAACTAGCTTTCCGCCCGCGGCTCCGCCCGCGTCCTAATTTTTTTTTAAATAAAAAGGGTTCCTGTAAACCTATAAAAGATATAACAATTTGTCCAAGCGGTGGTGATGTAAATGGAATTGTTGCTGTTTCGTTTGTGCTTTAGCTGTCTTGTTTTCGAGGAATTATTTACTCTTTTGACACATTACTTCCATTTGTCATCTCGCACAGCCTTAAAGCGGGACTCGAACCCACGACGACAAAGATCAAGAGGCAGTAATATGCATGTTACATTGTATTGCAGAGGAACGAAACGCCAGTGCGGTTAACTGGTTTAGCGTAAAAAATATCGTGATGGTCCTATATAAAAAGCTACAAGAATATCAATGTATTTGGTTCTCGAAGGTAAACGTTTGAGTCTTGAATAATAATAACAAAATCTCGGTTACTTGCTGTTAATTATGATTTCCAAAAAAACGGTTCATATACTTTTGTAGTAATAAATCATAATTGTTGGCTAAACCTTCTCGTAAAGTAAGTTCATACGCAAACATGCCTGAATAAATAACTTTCAAGACAGGATTATTCAAATTGGACTATGAATCAGGACTTGCACTTTGGTTATTCTTATTCTACAGAAAGTTACCTTTTTAATTTTAATTTATTTATTAAGAAGAACACAAACAGTATTACACAAGACAAATCACAGATTTTTTGATAACATCAATAAGTTGAGTGTGTTACGTGTATACCAACAACATGTTCCACAACAATTTAACAAGATTCAGCCGTCACAGAGTGCTGAGAAAAAAAGTAGATAATTAAGAAGGAAAAAATAATTGAAAATATATAAATATAATATAGTATGTAATAAAATATATATTTTATAGTATAATTTTTTATAGTATGTAATAAAATAAATATATAATAACAATTACCTAATTAACGTTTCTTTAGTGCAAGCTCGCGTTTGTATTTATATAGCGTAGATCCAAATATGTCAACGATGTATGTGTGTGTTTAACGATGTATAGTATAATTTATTTCAATTGGTACCGGTACCAAGTTCCATACTAATGTGCCTATCATCTTTTATGCACCAACATCATCGGAATGCCCCTTCTAGAGTTAATCGAAAATTTTGTTAGACAAACTGAAGCTTTATGGGACAGTGATATATCGTTAAAAAGAGTTAATACTCTTTTTAACAGAGTAATTTTTTAAATCATTCGAAGTTCCTAACCGGTTTTAATTTTGTTTTAATTAGTTGCAAAATTAAGATGACCGATTTAAAAAAATATACTTTTTTACTTTAAAAGAGTCAAACTTGGTAGATCGACGTAATTTAAGCCTCATTACTTTATTTTGAATGTATGGCTGTCTAGAAAAAAAACGGTACATAAACAAGTCAAACTAATATTTACTAAGTCAAAACCGTACAATTTTGGGAAAGTTTAAAAAAAATTAAAAAATTCACAAAAAAGAAATAGTAAGACTTAGGAAAAAAAAAATTTAAGTACGGTTTGTTCCAAATGAACCCAACAACCTCCCATTTCCGTTTGTCAGACCATCTACCAAACACCCTGTATACATTATTTTATATTCTATTAGTCTATTATTTTGTGTAAGTATTGCTCTGCACTACTCTCGACTTCTTAAAGTTGTCCCTAAAACAAGGGTTGCCTGGAAGAGATTGCTCTTATCGATAAGGCCGCCTTTGCGCACCTTTTATTTAGTTATGTAAAACTTTTATTGTGACTGTGTGCAATAAAGAATTTCTATCTATCTACACTAATATTATAAAAAGGAAAGATTTGTATTTTTGTATGTAACGAAAAAACTTAAAAACTACTGGACTCATTTGAAAAATTCTTTCGACATTAGAATGCCACATTATCCCTGAGTAACATAGGCTACATAATTTTCCCAAATTCCCACGGGAACGAAGTCCCGGGCGGAAAGCTAGTACTCATTATAAATATCCTTATCCTTGCTAATATTATACAGGCGGAAGTATGGATGGATGTTTGTTACTCTTTCACGCTCAAACGGCTGGACCAATTTTGATAATATTTGGTATGGAGGTAGCTGAAACCCTGGATTAACACATAGGCTACATAATTTTCTCAAATTCCCACGGTAACGAAGTCCCGGGCGGAAAGCTAAAGTCCCCCGCCGCGTATGTCAGAACGCGATATACTCGAAAAGTGTTGAACGGATTTTCGTACGGTTTTCACCAATGGAGATTGTGATTCAAGAGAAGGATTTATGTGTATAATTCAATCATTTCCAAAATTCCCAAAGGGAACAAAGTCCGCTGTGAGGCGACCCTACGTGATACATTGTTATACTAACAAAATAAAAAGATACCATTTATAGTAAACAAGGAATTTAAAATATGAAACAGCGTATATTTAATAAAAAAACAAAACTTTATAAAAACAAAAACTTTATATGTTTCTAAATTATGTAATGTAATGTAATGTTTAAGGAATTCTTAGTATCCTTACTAATATTAAACGCGAAAGTTTGTATGTATGGATGTTTGTTACTCTTTCATGCAAAAACTACTGAATGCATTTTAATAAAACTTTTTAATAATATAGTTTACATCAGAATAACACACAGGCTCCATAATATTCAAAAATTCCCACGGGATCGAAGTCCCGAGCGAAAAGCTAGTATTTCCTTACTAATATTATAAATGTTAAAGTAGGGATGTTTGTCACGCTTTCACGCAAAAACTACTCAACCGATCATCATGAAACTTTGTACACATATTCTCGGAGGTACTAGAAGTAACATAGGATACTTACTTTTTATTTAAAAAAAAAATGTAAAAGTCCACGCGGGCGGAGCTGCGGGCAGAAGTGTGGTTTGAGTCAGCGGTTTTAGAAATGTAAATCCTAGTTTTGACAAAATTACGATTGTAGACGCTATTTAATAAATAAAAAATGAATTGACCTGTGATGTACCCGTAGTGTCTTTAAAATATAGGAACTACTCGACACGATGTGTCCATCGTTTTGATTTTATATTTATTCACCTATTGTCTAATTTTAATTAGCATTGTGCAAATTAACTTGCGGATTGTGACGCTCGTAAGTCGTTTACGTGTCTTGCGTTTTGTTTCCAAAGAGTACTTCAAGCGCATTTAATTAGCAAAGTAAGCGAATGTACGCGCTTCACGAAGCAACATATCCACTATTCATGTTGCCTGCAAGCATTTCTTCGCAGTAAACGTAACTGGACTTTGACTGAGGGATTGCGAACTTTTTTGTATAAACTTTGTTGGTAGGTAGGTTGTTATTACTTCAAGTTGTCGATCTTTTCGTGCCGATAACTCCGTTACGTGAGGCTTTAAAAAACAGTGTCAACTAAGCGTTTTTTTCGTATAAACCTCAATCGATTTCTAAATTTCATTCAATTTCTTCATTGTACGTGCTATCATAAATATACAGTGCTATCATGAAAAACCCCGTTGAGGCATTGCAAATGGCAGCAGAGGGCTTTTATATTTACATTATTTTATAATTATAAATCAGTCTTCAATTTAAGATAAGTACTGAGTACACAATAAACTATCACAATATATAAACAAAACTCTAAAATCGTCCATCAAAACATTCTAGATACTTGCAACAGCCATTATCAAAAAAATATCTTGCGGGTGATTACAATAAGCTACAAAAAAATATCTATCAGCAATAAAAATAATCTTGCAACTATTAATGTTGACTGCCCTACAAAACTGAAAAGGGGAATACAAAAGAACCATTGCAAATCTCAAAAAAAACCTTCAAAAGCGAGTCATTCATCAGCATCTCAAAATCCTTGAACGACGTCGTTATTTTTTAAAATGAATTTATCAGTACTATTTTTGTAAGATCAAACTATAAAAAATCATAAAAAAATTGAAAAAGCCAATATTTTAACTCTTCGCTGCTATATATAAATTTTATCTCTTGAAAATATTTTTTTTCGCCAAAACACAAATCCCGTTGCGAGGTAAACGATACACCTATAACTTTATTTATTTAAAAAAATTAAATTTCAAATTGTTTTTCGCTCGAATACGATCCTTATCAAAATGTTAATATCCCTTTACTTTATTATGCATAATGGTCGATTATTAGATATAGCATAGGGGCCCGGGGAGTGTTCTGGATGAAAGTAGTGCGCGGGCGCAGCCTTTGACGCGGCCCCAGCGCACTCCTGCATGCGACTCGGTCGATGACTCCCCAAGTCCGAGCCCGCGCCCGGTGCTAATGACCTCGCCTGGTGCTAACTCTCCACTCCTAACATTAATTATTGCAATAATTGGTGCACATTCCACTACAACAAAAATCGTCGTCTCTACCGCGCTGATACACATGGACCTGTGATGGACCTTAAATACATAGTGTTAAGTTCTCACATGTGTTAATAGTGTTAGTGTTATTCACATGTCGAATTACAAAGGGCTAAGAAGATTTTGGTATGACAACTAGATTAAAATAATTCCATTTTTTTTAATTGCGACGAGTTACGAAACACACCGGTAGGTACTGGGTCCCAAAAAGCAAAAAAAAAACCTTATAAAAATGTCAGTAGCCTTGCAAATCATTACTGGAGACGGCGACACAACCTCGACAGCTTATATCTCGAGAACGTGACACTTTAGGAAATTGTCGTTAGAACCGTTTTGTTTAAAATAAAATTTCAGAAAAAAGAATATTTAAGAAAGCCTTTTAAGTAAGTAGTAAGTACATTGTTCAACAATGAAATAAAAGAAGGAATGAAGAAAAAACAAGTGGCCAGTGTAATTTTTTTGAATTTCGAAATAAGAACTTTTTGAATTTTGGCTTACTTAATGCTTTCTTCTCTTTATGCTATTCAAAATTTAAAAAAGTAAACGACCAGCAGGCCGAGTACGATAGTGACAGCGCCGCGACAACACCGCGGTCCTATGTCAAAATGTCAACATTGACAACGCCATAGGGCGAGCAAGCCTTTGCGTGGGACCCTCGCGCAATCAAAGTGAAGTTTCAGCATGAGCCGAGCGCGAGTTTGTCGTTATCGTGCTAGAGCTGCAGGTATTTCAATGTACGAGTAACTTCATACGATTTTTCTGGCATGGTCAGCAGGCAAGTACATAAAGGGTTTTATACAAATTTTCCTTTTATGGGAGTACACGGCGTATTTTTTCCCATTTTTGTGTAAGTATACTTTTTTTTGACGTGTAGAAAAAAGATTGTAATGTGTTTATATCTAGCGGGGCTACTTGAGCTAGACCGAAAAAAATAGTGGCATAGCTTTGCTTGTTTAATGTACCTAATGAATTTACTAACAAGGTCCAATGTACCTCAACCATTTATATAGAAATCACGATAAACCGCCTCATCCATCCAGCTGGGCCCTCGCTTGTATTACGCATAGATTAAATAAAAGTAATACTGATTGTAGCTTGTCTCAAAGTAGTTCTCGGTTTATGTATTAACTCCAAGCCATCTTTAATAGACTAAGAGAAAATCAGCAAGAAAGTTTTGTCTTTGCAGCGGGGCCCTTTGTAATTTGAATTAATACGTGCAGAAGATGCACACCATTCTTATGTATTACCAATGTACCTCACAGTTATTCACGCTTTATCAAATTTTTCGCGGTTTTTCTAACCTTATTTTGATCTTACCAAAAGCGCCTACACTTCAATATTTTTACGCCAGTAAAACTACAGTCGGCTAGTATGGCGAAAGTGAAATAAATTGCAATAGCAGCAATTCTTTTTTTTATTGATAGATTAAATTCCCGGCTATCATTTAACGTAAGAATCCAACTAAAAAAGATACAACATACATTTATTTTTATGAGTTAAGTTTTGATATTTTTTGTAAATTTGTACAAAAATGTTAATAAATAACTTTCTGCACTATTAATCTGATATCATCCAGTTGTTTGAAAGTAAATCGAAATCCAACAATATTTATGATTGATTATGCTATTTTTATTAACTTCAATGTTGTGATATTAAAATAATAAGTAACTGTTGCAATAAAAAATATAATAGGCTAATTTTTTTATAGTATAGCTTGAACGATGTTGATAACTCAATTATTTTGAAAATCCAACTAGAAACGTAAAAAAAAAAATGACTTTTGCTATTTCTGTAGTCATTTTGCGGACAAAATAGAAATAGCGATAATTTTGGGTAGACTTTGTAATTTATGTTTTAAATAATACAATATTTTCGAAATCCAACAAAAAATTATACATTTACCATTTTATTTCTAAAAATATAAATTGTAAGAGTTGCGCGGGTGGCGGAAGGGTGCGCGGGCAGCGGGCGCGCCATCCTGACAATCTTATGGATGCTTCCATAATTTAGAACGTAATGATTTATTCGCCACGTATTGTTTACGTAATGTCGTTACGTAATTAAATGTCGGTTTTTCGTGTGTTAGATCCTTACTTCCTTACTAATATCATAAATGCGAAAGTAACTCTTTCTGTCTGTCTGTCCGTCTTTCACGCCTTAACTACTAAACCGATTTTGATGAAATTTGGTACAGAGATAGATTAGAACCTGGGAAAGGACATAGGCTACATTTTACCCCACAGTTGGGTACGATATAACATGTAGTCCACGCGGGCGGAGCCGCGGGTGGAAAGCTAGTTTAATATAAAGTGAAAGTTGTTTATTAATATAAGGGTAAGGCCGCCAAAACTGTCAAATATAACACAACAGATTTTGTGTTATCGTTACACAAATGTAACCCAAAAGTAACACATTTTTTGGTAAGTTTCATATCGATAGTTAAAATAATTACATAAATATAAGCATTATAAAATTGTACCGACTGCAGTGATTGTTAAGGGGGAAGTTAGAAATTAATAAACAGCATTTTTTCAGGGTTAACAACGGTGAGTAGAAGTTGCTTAGAATGTTTTTGGGCGTGCTGCTAAGATGTTGACGGCGCATTTTCTTTTAATTTGCGATCCTTTTTCAATTTTCTCTTTACTTATTCTTTTTTTTTCTTCGTTATAGTTTTCTACTTTGTGTCTATACTGTAGTAGTTATTTTTTCTATGTCTATGAGTAGTGTTGTTTCATTATTCTTTTTCTTCTGCTCTCTAAACTGTTCAGGATTCGTAGTTTTTAATTTTCTGGGTGCCTGCTACATTAACATATTTAAGCTCACAAGCAAAAATTACGAAATATGTCTACTGCAAGATACTATAAAAAAAACGACAAAATGCCACGCTAAACAATTGACAATTTCGACGGCCTTGCCCATAAATCAATATGTCTGAAATAGATAGGTGCAAAATATGTAATTTAAAGAAGTTCGGCGAAAGTCGCCCTTATAGTTTAAGAAACCGTTCACAGTGGGAAACATGAATTATAAATATGATTTTATTGTCAGCCTTTAACCCTAAAATTTCGTGATTTTTAAAGCTGGAAATCAAAAGTTAAATTATTTTTTAAAAAGTGTATATGATTGACAACAAAACGTTTTCAGAGACGCAATAACTAAACGTGAAACGTATGTTAAGAAAAAAGGTTTCATTATACGCACGCACACGCGTGTTGTTCCTTTTAATATTTGGTACCAAAATATTTTTCAAGATGTTATAATTTAAATTAATAGTGAAATTATTACAGAAAAATATCAGCATAATAATCCGTTTTGAATCTAATTGAAAGATCTTTTTAAAGTAGCAAGACATGCAGCACAAGAAATTAAATAAATGCCAATAATGGAACGTTCAAACGTCAAATGTGTCAAACGTCAAAGTCAGACTGACACGCGTGCTTTGTTCGTTTGTTTGTTGTTCACTTCGGTTTCTTGCTTGCTTGCGTTTGCAAAGATTTCATGGTGTTCTGACAGTGATTTATTTTTATTTAACGACTACGCGTGTTTCCTGGACTTACGAGTCTAGAGCTTAGGAATCAAGTTGTAATAACAAAATCATAGTACTTTTATGCATAATACAGAAAATAATAAAAACTCGTTATAACCTAGCCTGTTTATTTTATTATTTTTATATCTCTGTGTTTCCAACTTTTAGAGGGTAAGTTCTAGTATAATTCTGTTAGCAGTGCTAAGTCGTACAAATCTGGGTTGATTTCATTCATGAACGAGGCCTATAATAGTTGGGGCTCAAACTCAAAGAACTTCGCCAGGCTTCTTTATATTTTGATATCGTGCAAGTTGGTAAAAAGGGACTTGAAAGCTTGTTCTTGGCTAGTGAAACAAGGCAAGACTGAATCTTTCTACGATCTGATGAACAACAGTCTTTTCGGCTACATAAAAGATGCAGAAAGGCATACATTAATCAAAAATGTATTGATGCTGCTGCAAAGCGACTTTGTGCCGGCGGCGAGCCGCTACCGCAACCGCAATTTTTTGATTTTGCGAAGACATGTTTTTTCTGCAACGGGGATGCCTCCGACGAATTCATCAAGGCTCAGTCGCAAAAACAAACATCTACAAAAGTATCGCGAGTTACTAGTGAGATGACTAAAACAAATATAATAATAAAGGCAACTAATCGCGGTGATGAATGGTGTGCAGAAGTAAGTACTTACTACTTATCTACTACCTATCTAATTTACTTAACCAACTCTTTTCTAATTTATTTGTCAAAAGAAAATCTTTGGTCAATAGCCAAATGGCAACATGTAGGTAGGTACCTATTAAAGTACCTACCCTTTAGGTTCAGTTACCTAAAGAATGCGAAAATAGTTACCTACCTAATGTCTAACTAGCATTGTTCCCTAGGGCATGAATTAGTTATTCCTATAGGTAAGTACGTACGTACCTAATTTCTATGTTGTCCATGTCACTGTGATGATAATATACAAGATGTTGTTAAATCGATAATTTTGGTAAATTAGGTAGGTATAATTTGAACAACAAGTTTTTAGTAGGTACACTTAACAGTACACCAGGTTAAAAAAACAGTTGCACTACGAAAATGGTCCCTATTGCGAGTGCACGAGTGCAGTAAGGGAGAGCTCAAGGTCAAAGTGGGGTAATCTGATGCGCTGTCGTGTGTGCCTAAATGATTACTAGGTAGGTACTTACCTATTCAATATATATACAACACCTACGTATTGTTATTTTTACGTAATATCTACCTGATATTTGGATTAAACTCACCCAACCAGCAACCTACCTACCTACCTATTTGATATTAGATCTGACTTTTAAACTAAAATTATTTAGCTTTGCGAACAAGTGCAAGTAGAATGAATGTCTGAGTGACCGTTTGAACGAATGGATGTATGAATGATGAATGATTGGTGTGCGATGCAGATATGCAGCGTAGACAGTTACTTTAATGAACTTTTCGTTACGTACATTTATAGCATACAATTGCACGTTTCAAAGAGAGAGTCAAGTAGTTACTTACCGATTTTCTTACACTTAGCCATGTTTTGTGGATTGTCGGATGCCTGATGAGATATTGCAAAGTTACAGACGACCCAATCAGTATTACAATAAAAATCGTTAGGTTTAATGTGGAATTCATTTTTAAACGTTTTTGGTTACCAAATACTAAAGAATCGTTAGATGAAAACGATATTCACCGCGCGATGTCGAAGAGCGTATCTTAACGAATTTCAGACAAATATGATATCTGATTATTAATACCAAGTGTGATGTATGTCGAATACATTAAAATTAAAACCATAAGAAATAAGCTACACTTTTTTATTTTATTAAAACTAAAATGCCGTTAACTGTCGCATAACGACAAAGAAAATATCGAGGAAAAATTTAAAACTATGAATCCTGAAAAGTTTAGAGAGTGGAAGAAAAATAATAATGAAATAACACTACTACAGTATAGACGTAAAGTAGAAAATTATAACGAAGAAAAATAAAACGGGCAAGTGCAAGTTGGACTCGTGCACGAAGGGTTCCGTATCTTTACCTATAAAACCGGCCAAGTGCGAGTCGGACTCTATAAAAACCATTATCTCTATGAAAATGGCAAAAAAATCACGTTTGTTGTATATTTAACTTAAATAATTAATTTATTCTACTTTTTAGTATTTGTTGTTATAGCAGCAACCGAAATACTTCATCTGTGAAAATTTCAACAGTCTAACTATCACGGTTCATGAGATACAGCCTCGGACAGACTTATCTATACAAACGAGCAAAAAAATCACGTTTTTTGTATGGGAGCCCATTTAAAAAAAAAATTATTGTGGTTTTTAGTATTCTTGTTATAGGGCACATAGAAATACATCATCTGCGAAAATTTGAACTGTCTAACTACCACGGTTCATGAGATACAGCTTGGTGACGGACGGACGGACAGCAGAGCCTTAGTAATAGGGTCCCATTTTTATCCTTTGGGTACGGAACCCTAAACAGAATAACTAAGTAGAAAATGGAAAGGGATCGCAAAAAAAAAAAGAAAATGCGCTGTCAACATCTCAGCAGCACGCCCAAAAACATTCTAAGCAACTTCTACTCACCGTTAACCCTAAAAAAAATGCTGTTTCATTATTACTTATTTTCCCCTTAACAATCACTGCAGTCGGTACAATTTCATAATGATTATAAATATGAAACACGCTTTACCCAAAAAATGTGTTACTTTTGGGTTACATTTGTGTAACGATAACACAAAATCTGTTGTGTTACATTTGACAATTTTGGCGGCCTAACCCTTATATTAATATACAAAAATCAAATCAAACGAGCCCAAATTCAAAGGGTTTAATAGTTACCGTTGAAGAGTTCCACCATCTATCTTCTCGTGTCATCATCAGATCAGCTCGATGGAACCAAATTATTGTATAATTGTATTGTCATCCGTATTACATACATCTGCAAAATTTCAAGTCATCGCAGCTGCCAGGCTGGACCACGCCACGCGCCATCAAACTATTTTAGACCGTAACACCGCTACACTACGCTCAGTTTGGAATGGGCGATTTTTTTTTTTTTTTCTTGAATTTTTCACGAAAAATGTTGGATTTTGGTATTATTGTCTTTTTTTCAGTATTGTCAGAGAAGTCTACCAGTTTTTATACCTATTACTTTTTTGCCATGCGTTTATAGCTATATTTTATAAAAATGTACAAAAGTTAAATAAATATAATTGGATTTTCATAAGTATGCAATCATAAACTATATTCAAATCGATTATAAACCAGTTCAGCTAACTATTATTTTTTTCGCATGAAACCATAAATCCTAATCAATTAAATTTAAATTTTTTGAAAAACAAAAATAAGGTGATGTTTTTTGGTTGGATTCTGTTACTTTTATATTTGTTACAGGTACCTCTATCATGAAAACTGTTCACTTAGTTATTACTATTTTTGCTGAAAATTCTAGGCCTTTATTCGCATTTTTCTTTTTTGAGGTATTTCTATATAATTTTTTAGTTGGATTCGAAAATATAGTCATTTTAAATAGGATGAAAGGCTGATTTACAAAAATACAGCCTATTGCGAATTAATGTTTTGCCAAACCGTAGTTTTACTGGTCTATTTGTATGTATAGTAAAGGGTAGAAAAACCGCGAAAAATTTGATAAACCATGAATAACTGGTAGATTGGTAATACATAAGAATGGTGTGCATCTTCTGCACGTATCAATTCAAATTACAAAGGGCCCCGCTGGAAAGACAAAACTTTCTTGCTGATTTTCTCTTAGTCTATTAAAGATGGCTTGGAGTTAATACATAAACCGAGAACTACTTTGAGACAAGCTACAATCAGTATTACTTTTATTTAATCTATGCGTAATACAAGCGAGGGCCCAGCTGGATGGATGAGGCGGTTTATCGTGATTTCTATATAAATGGTTGAGGTACATTGGACCTTGTTAGTAAATTCATTAGGTACATTAAACAAGCAAAGCTATGTCACTATTTTTTTCGGTCTAGCTCAAGTGGCCCCGCTAGATATAAACACATAAAAATGTACGGGCGAAATAAAAGCTTTTGTTTTAAAATGTTGGATCACGAGTAATCATAATATTTATTCATGTACATTTTTTTAAATCAAATCTTATTGCATAAAAAAATTACGTGATGCCTAGGTAGGTAGGTAATACTATTGAGCAGTGTAGAATGGATTGGACTAGGTATATTTGTTGACAGGTATATTTTTCCATGAATGTTGTCATTGTTGGAAAAAAATAACATGATCGGTCACATCTCAAACTCTCCATCCGTCCTAAGGGCCCGAATTGCGTTGAATTTAGTTACAAAATAAGGCTTTGTTGCTCCTATGGCTTTATCGTTTGTATGGAATATTAGAGAAAAATTTGAAATATCTCATTTGTACTTTTTTGCAATCAACTGATTGGTTTAGTCTTGCCAGTCTTTTGTTTTTAAAATAGGTACCTGGTACATACATAAGTTTATTTGGGGAAAAGATTTTCAGCATTATGGGGAGATTCACACCCTTTCAATTAAATCATATCAACTCCTTTTACGCAGCAAGCGTTCTGTTAGTTGAGCACTTGACTGATTGAATCGTGGCGACTCCGTCAACTAGACTTTACATTTAAGAGCACTTTAAACTTGACACTTTGTACCGTTTTTGCCTTGTCTGAGTTGTGCTGCACCTGAGAGTAGGATAGCTAGGATAATATGATAGTTATCTATCATATTAGACTATCAATACGATGACAACGTGTTGCAACGGCGCGGCGCGGCGCGGTGCGTTAAGGTGCGGTGCGGTGCGGTGCGGTGGTGGTCTAATGCTCGCGACCGACCTTGTCGTGGGACACGCGCCCCGTTTCGCGGGCATGTTCTACTTCGGCCGCAGCTCTCTCTCTCGTTACGCAAACCTGCCGTTATGCATATTTTGTTTTGTCTCAATGAAAACGTGTTTGTGCCTTAGATTTTCTATAAATCGTCGAGTTTTCTTCGTATAAATAGGAACCTTATGCTGTGTTCCCATGGCAACGTCGCGTTTTTCTTACAGGATCCCATCGAATTTGGCCATATACTCGTAATCGTAGCAAGTCCCTGACTAATTTTTACCGCTTTTCACATTTTAACTTCAGATTTTGTAATGTTTTCTAGACCTCGCCGATGACATTGACTGTTGAATATTTCTCAAGTGGCTAATGTTACGTCGTCGGGCGCCGTTTGTACGAAATGGGTTGAGCGTAAAAAATTCGTAAACGGAATTGTTTGTATAATTTAAATAGGTTTAGAAGAAACAAGGTGTTTTGATTTGATCTAAAACCACAACAAATGATAGTATGTACTGACTTAAATCTCGTTCGTTCATGACGACAAAATGTGGATTCAGGCTTAGACCCTAGGCAGATCTACATTAGGTAACTTTTTGTCCATTTCGAGATAGTAGTAACTGAGCTATTCAGGTACACTCGAAAAATAGAGATTCACGTTTGACAGTGCACTTCTATTGCTTTTGCGTAACCAAAAATGAGATCTGTTTATATGTCAAGCTTCCTAAGTTTTCCTGGGTGTAATGAGGTAGGGTTTACCGTACGACTCTCTCCTACCTCGGGCTTGGTTTAATATTTCTTTGGTACAAAAATTCACATGCATGATATTTTACTTCTCATGGCTTTTATGTAATTTATTGCGAGAATTCACAATTAAGATAATTAATTAATTATACATACACACAAAATCACATTAGATCTATACCATATCATCGATTTTTGGTTATTAGCTAACTTTGACTACAAACATACTTTGCTGTCGCATTCAGCTCGTTAATTGGTAGTGTAAATGTGTAACTTGATTTGCTGTTGTCTGTACATGCACTCACACTCGAGTCCTGTTGGCGCTACGGGAAGACCCCGAATCACTGGATTTGTTTTTAGTAATAAATTTAATTACTCCCGTACTGTATTAAGATTTTGTAATATGTATAGTAAATCAACTGTTTTGTTTCAGGGCCCTTTGAGATCCTGACATAAGAAGAACGAGGGAAGCCACTTTCGGACAGCAAGCCGGAGATAAATCGTGTCTAAATTGAACAGTTTGCAAGTGCACCACTACCGTGGCCCATAGATTGTTACTGCAAACAAGTGCAATATACTGTTAGTGCAATCGTTTGACACAAGTGCAGTGAGGGACATTTTATTGAGTTAAAGTGAAATTTTAGTGAACTATGGAGCGTGAATCGAATCCTATGGAGGCTTTGTGCCGGTCGGGATGTGGGTTCTACGGAAACCCTGCCACAGACGGGCTTTGCTCAGTTTGTTTCAAGGTAAGCTTTCTTACATAAGCATAATTTTAACTGCAACATAAAATCACAAGTAAGTGACAGTGTTTAATAGCGCTTGCATCAATGAATCAATGATCGTTATCGCTACACGTGCCGTTGGTATTGTACTTTACAACTGTATTCTTCACGAGTTTTAAGGTTCGTTTCCATATGTTTTGGCCTATTATTTGATTCTAAGCAAAAAGAAAAGGAAGTTTTAGAAAAAAATAGAATAAAATTAAAATTTTACCTTACTTAGCCTAGACCTTCCGGTCGCGATTTCGCTACCGTTTGAATAGAGAACTTGTTGGATAGTCTTTGTGTAATTCTGATGTATTTGTAAGATTTATATATTACTAACTAAAGTTTCATCGAAATCCGCTAAGTCGTTTTTACGTGCAAGAATAATTAACATTCATCCATCTACCTCCATATTTGTTCCACGCATGAACAAATATTTTAAAATATAAGACCAATGTTTTGCAAATTCGAAGTACCATACATGCATTACATTGTATGTTTTTATGTATTTAATAAGTGAAACAAAAATAATAACTTCACATTCAATTTATAACCCTCTGTGCCCTTTAGATTTAATTCAACATTTTGTCGGATCCTTAAACAAATTAAATTACTTATCAAAATTATTGTGTCAAGAGTCAAAGAAATAAAAACGGCAGCCATCATACAGTATTATAAAAAAATCCCTCGCCGCATCTGTCTGAATGCGATAAACTTAAAAACTGCTAAATGTATTTTCATACGACTTTTGCCACTCCGTCCAGTGGTAAAAGTCGTATGAAAATCCATTCAGTAGTTTTTCAAGAGGAAAGTTTAATGTATAATTCATTCCCGAAAGCCCCACGGGAATGAAGTGGGCGGAAAGCTAAAAAAAAATAATAATTGGTAAGTATCGTTTCATTTTTAACTGACAGCGAGATGTGATTATTGTTATTTAATTATGCCAATATAATAGATAATGTATCAACAGTGCGTAAATACTCCAAAAACGAAATAAATAGTTAAATGTTTATGAAGTAGCATACACATGACCGACTGATTGTATTTGTAATGTTTTATACTAAAGCAACGCAATTTACACAAAAAATATTTATGTTTTATTCCACTATGATCTGATCACC
>OX465249.1:5885113-5993899 GCA_949987775.1 Aproaerema taeniolella
TTTGTAACATGGTGCTGACTGAGGATGGTATCTCGGACTAACAGATAAAAGTCGTTTGGTTGACAAAAATTGAATTGGATTAGACAAGAGAACGAACTAGTGTTGCGTTGCTGTTCGATATCCAATATCGATAGATTTATCAAAAGGCAAAGATACCATATTATTATTTAGCTGCGTACGCAACAATCGTCGCAGCTACTATCCTCACTCTGACATCTCATGCGCGTTCGCAAAGGTAATGGTCCTCCGTTGTAGAGATCGCAGCTCAGTGCTTTCACCTTGACTCACGTGTCCGATATGGAACTCGAGATCGCCTAAGATGTTGAGGACTTGTTAATTCGTTTACCTCGGCGAATGTCCTTACTAATATTATAATGCGAAAGTAACTCTGTCTGTCTGTCTGTCCGTCTTTCACGCCTAAACCACTGAATCGATTTTGATGAAATTTGGTACAGAGATAGATTAGAGCCTAGGAAAGGACATAGGTTACATTTTATTCCACAGTTGGGCACGATATAAACTGGTTTAAAGTCCATTATCATCATTTTAAAGCATCGCGCGTCACGACTAGCTTTAAATTGGATTCCTGTAATACTAAAATAATAGGATTAAATGAAAAAAAATATGTAAAATATGGTTTTGGTGAAATCAATATCAAACAAAATCTTACAAGCCCGAATCATCCATCAGTACTTAAAAAACACCATAGAATTAATGCGGCGCGAAGAGTATGGGGTGAGAGGAAAGTATCACGAGCCGCATCTCTTCCCGTCCCCCTCTTCACCACTGTCAGTGAACCACAGGGCTGTTCTTTACCACGCCAGGAGGGCGTGAGTAAGCTTCTGTACGCATGCTGTCACGTTGGTTTTAATAAAGAATTAATAAGACAGCATGCGTAGAGGAGCTTTGTCACCGTGCTTATGTTGGAATATGTTTCATACGTGTACACTAAAAACGCGACTTTTTATGTACTTGTATGTACTTGCAACTTTAAGCAAGCCAGGCTTCATACAAAAAATGTTCGAACCTCTTTAAATAATTTAGTTTATTAATGAAAATAAAATTTACCCGACCTATACTATACTTAGGCTGATTTATAACTGGCCGAAATGACAAATTTAAAAAGGAGATGTACATTAAAAAAATATTCTATTTTATTCTGTCATCTTTTCAAATATGGAACACCAAATTTGAATTTAATCGAGCAGATAGAATTTTTGAGAGAGCTCCTAGAACTTTCTCTGTCGTACTTTTTCTCCACAATGGAAAGAAACGAAATTCGTGCAGTGATAAAGTTTTACTTTTTGAAAGGGAAAACAGCAATCCAGATTAAATCCAAGCTAGACACTGTTTTAGACCGTTTTTCTCCTGCATTGAGTACAATTCATACCTGGGTAACTGATTTCAAACGTGGAAGACAAAGCTGTGAAGATGCCCACAGGTCTGGCCGGCCAAATGAAGTCACGACTCCAGAAATGATAAAAAAAAACACAAAATTGTATTGAACGATCGTCGTTTGAAGTTGTGAGAAATAGCAAAGATGGTGAGCATTTCGTCTGAACGCGTTTTCAATATTTTACACCATCATTTGGGAATGAAAAAGCTTTGCGCGCGATGGGTGCCGCGTTTGCTCACCGTTGACCAAAAACAACGTCGCGTGGACGATTCATCGGAGTGTTTGGCGTTGTATAAGCGAGATCCAAACGAGATTTTACGACGTTATGTGACTGTAGACGAAACCTGGATACATCACTATACTCCTGAAACAAAAGAGCAATCTAAGCAATGGACTGAGAGTGGAAAACCTGGGCCAAAGAAAGCGAAAACGGTTTTGTCGGCGGGTAAAGTGATGGCGACTGTTTTCTGGGATGCTTGAGGTATTATTTTTGTGAATTATCTGCAAAAAGGAAAAACAATAAATAGAGAGTACTACGCGAGCTTATTGCAAAAATTGAGTGAAGAAATTCGATTAAAACGACCTCATTTGGTCAAGAAAAAAATTTTGTTTCACCATGACAACGCGCCTGTTCACACTTCCATGGTTGCAGTCGCCAAAATCCACGAATTACGGTTTGAATTGCTACCGCATCCACCCTATTCCCCAGATCTGGCACCGTGCGACTTCCACTTGTTTCCAAATCTAAAAAAATGGCTAGGTGACCAGAGATTTTCATCAAATGATGAAGTCATTGTCGCCGTGGACGAATATTTTGAAGGGTTGGAGAAAACATTTTTTCAAACTGGTTTAATGGCATTAGAGAAGCGCTGGACTAAATGTATAGAGGTAGAAGGAAACTATATTGAGAAATAAATTTATTTTAAATAGATTATTACAGTTTTTCTTTGTCGTTTCGGAAACTTATCAATCAGCCCTCGTACCTAATCCCTAATTATTGTTGTTAATAATTTAGTGGAATTCTATTTTTATTTACAATAGTTTAATATTTACACTTAATTTTAAATTAAAAAAAAAGATCTGATCTCTTTGCTGAAATTTAGAAGAAAAAACCCATTACGGACTAGTGTTTTATTTTTATTACGCACGGGCTGGGTAAAACATATCATTATGAACCTTAAAACAATGATATAAGACCCACTTTATGAGCAAATGTGTTGAAAAACAATTTTTAATTTTTAAATTAAGTCTCAAGAGTTCTAGGATAATAATTCATTAATAAATATTTAATTATTCAAAGTGAGATGTTCTTATACATGCTTCGGGCAGTCATTTAGCCGTCTCTTTTAAAACTAACGCATGCATGTGTTCTTTATTCATGGGTGTAGTTTGCCTACACCCTAATACGGCAGTAATTAATTAAAAAAAGACAGCTATCTTGTACTATCTGTGAAAAATGACTTGGAAATTCTTACCGTTTTCATATTCATTTCTGTTTTCCATCACAAAATGCAACTTCTTTATCGTGAATTATCTAACTAACAGAGTATGGTGAAATTGGACCTAAAAATGGAAGCCAAATAGTTTGATAGAGCCTTCGCACTAACTTCAAACAGATCGGTAGGTACTAAGTAGCACACTTTATTTTTCGTTTTTTTTTTTTTAAGTCGGTTTAATTAAAATAAAGGAATGGTTCTATCGTGTCAAGTACTCTACTTTACCTCCAGGTGGTATTGAAAATTTTCAACTTGTATGATGGAATTTCTCTGATGTTTTTTGCCGTGTGGTGATCGGTTGAGAATAACACCACCCCATCTCTTTCCGTGGGTGTCGTAAGAGGCGACTAAGGAAACACAAATGAGACCTGCCTCCTAGTAATCCATCCCAGGCGACACTTCATTTTTTTCTGAATCTGAGGTGTCGTCCTATGGTCTCATGCGGTGTGGTAGGCGTAAAGGGCCGTCTGGTTCGCGATCACCCTCCTACCGAAGTCCGACGCCAAACAGCTTGCTGTGTTCCGTCGGTGCGTGGGAGTACCAGTGCCTTTATAGGCATTTTCTGGGTTAACTCGCTCCATCGTCGACATCATCTTTGACCTTTATGGTCAAGATTGAGGTCAAGAGTTAGCCCATTAAAAAATAAATAAAGATAGTGATAGCGCGTGTTTGAGCGACGTGCGTGTAAGTATTTCAAATTGAAACTTACCTAATGTAACTGATTTTACTATTTGTATAGATTGGTATTGGTAGTCTAACAGCTAGCCGGCCTGGACTCGTAAGCGAGAGGTACCGAGTTCAAACCCCGTGCCACCATATACCAATGACTCATTTTCTTAGATATGTACTCGTACATTACTTGCACACTAACTAACTGATGCTCTTAAAGTGAGGGAAAACGTCGTTGGGAAAACTATCACATTCAGGAGACTGAATAGTTAACCATGATCCAATCCGGTCAGGTTCCCCTGTTAACAGGGTCGCAGAGGTGAGATGGCAGTCGCTCTACTGTAATCCTAGATCATGGTCAAGCGTACCCCGAATGAGAAACGGAACTAAGCGCTAGGAAGAAGAAAAAGATCAAGTAATAATAATATTGATGAGGATTTCTTACTAGGCTTAAAAATAGGCTAGTTAATTTTTAAAACGATTAATCTTAAGTATCTTTGTTATTATTTATTGTGTATATTGGTACATATTATACCAATTATTTTTTGCAATTAGGGTGTTACGGGGAGAGGTTAGAATTCAGCGTCCCGGTCAGCGTGAACTTCTTTAATTGCGTGTACGTAACAAATACGTGCAGCGACGAGCATTCCCTGTTATTTGTATCGCCCGCCTGTCGTACATTGGCGCATGATGATTTTGTACCATTATGTCTCTGTGTAGAGTAGCCAATGAATCCCTCTACCAAGCCCAAATAGTAGGTACTAAAATTACACAAATAGTTTAATTTGTTATAGTTAGACACGATACACATATAAATATTTTCCGGGAAGAAATTGCAACACAATTATGATGAGCCCAAAGATGCCTATATCTGCTGAAAGGTGGAGTTACGTATCCGAAGATACTGCAGCATCTGGTCGAGGTTACTATGTCATGTTACAAGAACATTTAATGGAGGAAAAATGTGTTTTTCTCAGCAAGCCCGATTTCATTGTTTCTAGAAAACTCTTATAGGCTACCTTAAGTTCGTAACTAAGCCACTAGTCAGAATGAGATGAATAATGAACCCGTTTCGGCAAGTGTGAGTGAGATCTATCTATCAATGGAGGGGACGCCCGCCAAGCACAGGCAGGTGATCAGTCCTCTTATCTGGAACCATTTCACCCAATTCTCTAAAAAGATAATGAGTGAGATATATGTACAAGGTGTCCCAAAATTCAACGATAAGCCGGGACCAGAAGATCGGCCTGCCCAAGGCTACTCCAGGAAAAATAAGAAAAAAATTCTATCGACCTTTGCCTTTAAAAAAAGAGAAATAAAAGAAAATTCTTTGAAAATTTACACCCTTGAAGACATTTTCCGCTACCATGACCACAATTTTTCGTATTACGTAATTTTGTTTTTTAGTTTTGGCAACCTAAATAGCACTGCTATCTACCACAAACCTTAAAAAACCCAGCATGCCTCTGGGTTCTCGACACGAATCCATCAAAATATTTTTTTTCCCTGAAATTTTGATTTTTTCCAACTTTCAGTCCACATTTACCCGCCGTGGTGTAAAAAAAATGTATCGACACTACCATGGCAACTTTTTTTAAAAGTTGACGCATCTAATTAAGATTCTAAAATGGTATAAAACTTGCGAAAATTACGCACCAAATAAAAAAAATCGTTATAATTTTAAATAAAGTCCCAAAATCAAAAATGTTTCAAGGTGACAGTAATCAGTGTTAATGTGCCCATGTTTTTGCTACGAATTATTGAAATTTATACGAATAAATACATTTAAGAATTTAGAGAGAGTTAATTAGACAATAACTATTAAAAAGTAATTTTATTGCATTTTAAAATCAAAGTAAATGTTCAAATTGTTTGCCACCGGCATTAATACAGGCATGGCATCACCTTAAAAAGGATCTTTTAATTTTTCTTGCATATCCTCTGCGATTTATTTCATTAGCAGCGACGTTAATTTTTTGACGGAGCTCGTCCATTGTTGAAATAGGTTTTGAGTAAACCTTGTCTTTGAGACAACCCCAGTAGAAAAAGTCCAGGGGGTTAAGATCGGGTGAACGAGGCGGCCATAAGATGGGACCAAGTCGCCCGATCCAACTTTCTGGATACTCTTCGTTTAGGTATTGTCGCACTTGGCTGGCATAGTGAGCTGGGCAACCATCATTTTGAAACCACATGTTTTGTAAATTACTTAATGGCACGTCTTCCAATAAATCTGGTAAGTTGTTCTGTAAAAAAATTAAGTAAGTATCGCCATCCAAGTTGCCTTGTAACTCAAAGGGCCCAACCACTTGTCCATTTAATATGCCCGTCCATAGGTTTACCTTAAATTGGTATTGGGATTTTTCTTCTCTCATCAGGTGCGGACTTTCATGGCTCCAGCTATGTAAATTATGCAGATTTAAATAGCCATCTCTTTTGCATGTCGATTCATCCGACCACAGAATTTAATCAAGGAATTGGGGATCTTCCCGGTGCTTTTGCAGCATTACACGACAAAATTCAACCCGCAGTGGATAGTCTCGTGGAAGTAATGTTTGCACACGCTTGTAGTGATAGGGGTGAAGTTCGTTCCGTTGTAGAATTCGGTGTGCAGAACTTTTTGGGATTCCCGTCGCTTCTTCTATCGCACGTACGGATGTAGTAGAGTCGTTGTCTATTTCATTTAGAACGACTTCATCGCGCTCCATCCGAGGTCTTCCAGAATGTTGTCTGTTAGACGGTAAACGTCCCTCCGAAAACGCCTGATGCACATTGATAAATACACGATTCCCGGTACAATCTACTAGCAGCGTTAGCATTGCATCTAGCATATTCCAACGCTGTGTATGGTTGCGGCATGGTAAACGTTAAACATTTCAAAGTAAGCAAAAAACCTTAACGTTATTTTCTCTCTTCTTTCTTTCAAAAGTTTTTCAAAATGAATTTCGGTTTTAAATCACTTCATCAAACCCAAAAAGCAAATCCAAGAATTTTTTCGCACCGAAGACAAACAGCAGACAACTTTTCTTTTTCCCGCCAAAGAAAACTCCCACTTAATACTGTATTTTTTTTTTATAATTCGGGTTCAGGAAAGGCAAGGGAAACTATGACCATACAGCCAGGTCTTCAGTTTAAAAAGTTCTTTTTTGACTTAGCTTCTCATTTCTTCGCTTTCTAACTTCTTAAATGTATTTATTCGTATAAATTCCAATAGTTCGTAGCAAAAACACGTTTTGGGCACATTAACACTGATTACTGTCATCTTGAAACATTTTTGATTTTGGGACTTTATTTAAAATTATAACGAATTTTTTTTATTTGGTGCGTAATTTTCCTAAGTTTTATACCATTTTAGAATCTTAATTAGATGCGCCAACTTTTAAAAAAAGTTGCCATGGTAGTGTCGATACGTTTTTTTTACACCACGGCGGGTAAATGTGGACTGAAAGTTGGAAAAAATCACAGACTTCCAATATTATTACCAGTAGCAGACCAAACATTAGAGTTCTGAATGCACGCCAAAACAAACACACCTAAATACCACTCACACTAACGCAAATACAGAGACGAAGATAGAAAGGTCTAGGGGGGCTACCACCTAAGCGAAGTTGATGCTGATTGAACGAATGGAATGATGTACATTGCTGTGTTTGGTTCATATCATTAATCAAGGTCTCCTTGTAAAGAAGCAATCGTCAATATTCCATTCGTTCACCCAGCGTCAGCTTCGCTTAGATGGTAGCCCCCTAGGTCTAGTTCTATTTATTAATCATGAAATTATAAAGTAAAGAGTCAACCAGGGTAGGTAATTGGAAACATGGTTAAGTACTTTTTGGAACACAGACTAAGTGATTTTATGTAGCATTTAACACGTATACAGATAAAAGTAATACAGATAAAAGAAAAGGCCCTAGATTAAAATACTGTATAAATTAACTTAGCCTTTGTTACGTAAAGTATCAATCCAATTACCTTGGTTGACTATATCATACTTAGAATATAAAAACTAGGTATTGCTACGTAATATCTTAATATCTTACGTTTTGAGAAATACCATTGCTTCATGCGCCCCCATGAAAGTTGGTAAATATATTAGTGTAATATAAAAAATTAATGTCAAGATGGCGGGCCCCGCCGGGTTTTTCGGATATCATGCGAGTAGAATATAGTACAACATTTCTACTATTTTATTTACTTTCATGGTAAAATTCTACACTCATAAAATTTCAAAATACATATACAAAGAAAGTGGTCCCGTCATTTTGATATCAAAATAAAAATAGCGGGACCACTGTCTAGTTAATGAAAAACACAATATGGCGTTATCGTGGACAATTTGGCACTGCCCGCCCAACCCCAGGGTCCCTTTTCACAAAACTACAAGTTACAATTGCAATTTGCTGTTTGGTATTCATAGCGTTTAACGAATTACAATTGAAAAATTGTAACTTGTAGTTTTGTAAAACGGGCTACTGAAGTTGAGACTTAAAGACCGCCGCAGCCCTAGTGCAGGACGTGCCCCAGCTGGATGACAAGACGATCTAAGCGAGATAGCTGGAAACATGCGCATAGAACCAAAAACCTGTGACGTGCAAAAGTCCTTATAGGACAGGGGACAGGTTATAGGATAATTATGATGGGGCTTATTGAAGTGAATAATAACACAATGTTTTAAGTAGGTAATTATTTATTTTGGAATAAAATCACTTTTTTCAAATAATTCCTATTTGATATATTGCTCGTTACACCTTTTGCGTAATGTTTAGACCGTAATGTTTATCAAAGCTTCTAAAATGCTAGTTATAATATGCTCATGATATTTATTACTAACAAACTTGTTTCTATATTATGGCAGTATATAACTTACTTCAGCTGTTTCTGGTAAAATTTCAAATAATGTTGGTACCAGGACGTAGACGTGTTCAAAAAGGACTTTTGTCTATTAAGTAAATGTTCTTAAAAATGACTTGTTTCACTGGGTTTCCAATTTTTCACTTTCATGTTTGAAACCCAAATATCACATAGTGTCTGGTCCTTAGGAAACCTATAACAAATATGGCATTTCATCAAATCAGGTATTAAAAGAACAACAAAAGAATGACATAATGTTCAGTAAAATACATATACTGACAGTTTTGCAGAAAAAAATTGTATGTAATATTATACATATTTCTTTCTTTTTTATTTGCTTACATCGATCATTACAGAAATACTCGTATCCTAATGCAAGAGTGTAGATTCTTATTATTATAACTTGTAATATAGAATAAGCTAGTATTGTGAATCCACTCAGAGTACCTACAAGAGAACAAGACAGTCTCTTTTGCGACACGCCGACCTGAAGTGCTGAATAATAAAGATAATCACAGAATATACTAAAGTACTTAGTTTCACTTAGTTGCACAATAAATTTAATATAAATGTACCTAAATTCAGCCCCTATAACAATCACAAGTACATAACATGTCAAAGCATCTTCAATAATATTTCTGTGACTGAATTTACAGCATACATGCCTCATAATTAAACGTTTGTCTTTATTGGCATTTTCTCTAATGACTAAGCTTTCGAGCGAGTACAAGTAGAACATGCAACTACGTTTAATCTCGTCATAATTTACACAATTCATGGCTTGTTTCAGTAACTAACGATGTTTACTCACCGATAAAAGGTTAATCCAGGCATATTTCCGTACGTCATACTTTTACACAAATAGGCACTGCATTTCACCATCTTATCTATTCTTTTTGTACAACTATAACCATCAAAAATAATAAATATTCCACTAGATATCGAAAATTGCATGCAGCGTCGGCAGTATATCAAAATGGCCGACCTTTCAAAACAAAGTGTACATAATTTTTTTTGAAGTTGCTATGGACAGTGTTGCTATACGTGTAAAAACGGGATAGCAGCATTCACTAACCCTTAGGAGTGTGCGAAATGGAAAGGCCAACTCACACAAACATAGTTTATGTTTCGTCTGCTACTATTATTAGAAGTCTGTGGAAAAAATCAAAATTTCAGGGAAAAAAAATATTTTGATGGATTCGTGTCGAGAACCCAGAGGCATGCTGGGTTTTTTAAGGTTTGTGGTAGATAGCAGTGCTATTTAGGTTGCCAAAACAAAAAACAAAATTACGTAATACGAAAAATTGTGGTCATGGTAGCGGAAAATGTCTTCAAGGGTGTAAATTTTCAAAGAATTTTCTTTTTTTTTTCTTTTTTTAAAGGCAACGGTCGATAGAATTTTTTTCTTATTTTTCCTGGAGTAGCCTTGGGCAGGCCGATCTTCTGGTCCCGGCTTATCGTTGAATTTTGGGACACCTTGTATAGTTGATGCTATTTTTAACTGTAGTAACACCAAAAGACACACCATTTTGTCTAGTGTGAGTGAAACAGGCAGAAGCGCTAACCACTTTATAGGATCACAGGAAAATAGATACATTTACATTTTTATTTATTTATTTTAATAACTGAAGTTTATTTCAAACTTTCTCTTTCTTCCTGCCTTATCTTGTAGGTATAATCAAGTACGTAGCGAACTTGACTAACTTGGTGGAGTTTTTTTATTTTATTCTTTATTATGAGATGGGTTAACTCTTGACCCCAAATCTTGACCAAGGTCATAGATGAGGTCGACGATGGAGCGAATTAACCCATAAAATGCCAATTAAGGCACCGGTACTCCCACGCACCGACGGAACACAGCAAGCTGTTTGGCGTCGGACTTCGGTAGGAGGGCGGTCGCGAACCAGGCGGGGAGACCACACCGCATGAGACCATAGGACGCCACCTCAGATTCACACTAGGAGGCAGGTCTCATTAGAGTTTCATTAGTCGCCTCTTACGACACCCACAGTAAGAGATGGGGTGGTGTTATTTTCAACCGATCACCACACAAGTTTTCAAAGCGCCAAATATCCTGAATTGGTTTAACGACTGAAGTCACAACAACAGCCGGGACCGACGGCTTAACGCACCGAAACTGAGGTGTATTTTAAACTTTCTCTTGAAATTTCGTCATTTCTTTACTCTTTCAGTAGCAGGCAGCTTCTATTAAAAAAAAAAACAACGGGGTGCACACAAAATACACAAAAAAGAGTCCGTTATTCTCTCAGTATCTTTTTTTTTTTTTTTTTTTTTTATTACACTTAATTTTGCATCCACAGACTTGATGTCCGTGCCCTTGTCTTATTATAATTTATATTTTTAATACTAATTTTACATTTTCAACAGATTTTATACTCCATTTGTGTTTACAATAAATACATATAAAGAAACTAAAATATACTTATATACATTTTATATTCTGTTTATTTACCTAAGCCAGCGGTGGTTTCTGTCTATTGTCTCCAGTCCTTAAAGCATCGATAACAACCGTATCCCGATTTTTGATTGCCATTTTAAGGTTATAATCAATCACTTTTCCTCGGCCCGCCGCCTCTGCTTCTTTGATAAAACTGCCTATCGCATCATTACCGTCATCCGCGTAATATACACAGCTGACGGTATGGCGCGATACGGCAACCACTGCATGTGGGATGCTGTTGTGTAGCTCCTGCCTGGTTGTTATAGTACGAACAATTACCACGTTTTCGTACGTTAGGCCCTGTGCTTCATGTATGGTGAGGACGCGTGATCCAGTTCCCGACCCGTATCCTTCACATTTCAGGGCTTCCTTTTCTGCCTGTGTGTGGACAAGGTACAACGTCTCGGGTTTGGTTCCATTGATCTGCGCGCCCGTAAACCTTTCATGTCTCAGGGAGTGTGCACTAAGTTTTGACGAGTAGATGCCGCGTAGATTCTCTCAGTATTCGAACCCTCGACCTGCTGCTTACAATCGGGCAACTTTTCCGCTCGACCAAACTGCATACTTTCTATTCAGTAAAATAGTCTATCGGTATTTGCGCACTAATATGTGCGAATAGTCGTTGACATCGTTTACATCTGTCACAGATAATTTTACCATAGGGCTGCCATCCGTCCGGGTTTCCACCCATACTTCAAAGTGCACAACGCTGCTAAAGAAGTTTTCACTTCAAAATAGGTGGCAATGGCAACCCTATCCTACGCATTTTCGATCACATCTGATCTGACGATCACGGTCACGTGACATCTGACGCGAGTTCATCGCGAGTTAACATTTTTTCCCCATACTAAAAGTGCTCAACGCCGCTAAAGAAGTTTTCACTTCAAAAAAACTGCATATTGCCTAGGACAGTCTTTCCCAACGTGGGCGATAACGCCCCCTTGTGGGCGCTGCAGGCCTAAAGGGGGGCGGTAAGAGACCCAGAAAAAAAAAGGGGGCGTTGTGTAGGGCTTTGGGGTCGATTTATAATTTCATCTACCTAGCTAGGAAGACTCTTAGATACCGACTGAGCTCTCGACTACATCTTGTGAACATCAACTAATATTAATTAAGATATAGCTCAAACTCGGTTCGATATAATAGACCGTGGGCAATCATGTTTTAACAAGTTTTTGTTAAATAATCCGATTTGTACATTCCTGTATCAATCGGCTGGTTCTATAATACTTGTTCTTGCTTGTCGAGTACGATTGGGCGTCGAATGAGATAAACGAGTTTATGCACGTTTGTCTTATTCCTGTTGGTGCGTGCTGCTTATGCAATCCTATATAAACGACGTAAATTTATTTTATTTTCATTTGCGGTTTCGTGCATAATAGATAAGCAGTACTTCATTATACCACTTACGTATTTCTCAAAACAAAACAATGTCGGAAGTAAAAAAGAAGAGACGGCAATACTCTGCGGAATATATTAAATTCGGATTTATTGAAAATCCCACAAACCCGTCGTCGCCTTTGTGTCTTCTATGTCTAAAAACATTTTCGAACGAAGCAATGAAGCCTTCAAGACTGCAAGATCATTTGAATAAAATGCATCCAGATAAGAAAGACAAGAATGTAGCATATTTTCAAGACCTAGAGAAGAAGCATAATACTCGGCCAAGTGTATCAAAACTATTTTCGGCGGCTGCTAAGCAAGATGACGACGGACTTCGAGCTTCGTACAATATCCCTTTGTTAATTGCTCAAAAAGGCAAACCACACAACATCGGAGAAGAGTTAATTTTGCCAGCAATAAAGGAAGTAATAACTACTGTGCTTCATAAACCGGCCGCAGATATTATCCAAAAAATTCCTTTGAGTAATAATTCTGTGCAAAGACGAATTGATGAAATGGCTGAAAACATTGAAGAATCATTGTGCAATCATCTGAGGACTAGTCAATTCTCAATTCAGCTCGATGAGTCCACTTTACCAACTAATGAAGCGTTGTTGCTATCTTACGTGAGGTTTATTAAAGATGAGAAAATACGTGAAGAACTATTGTTTGCCAGAAATTTGGAGACAGATACAAAAGGCGAAACCATATTCAATACATTGGAAAAGTTTTGTGAAGAGAAAGAGATTCCTTTGAAAAATATTATACAAGTTGCTACGGATGGCGCTCTGGCTATGACAGGGCGCCATAAAGGCTTCATAGCGTACCTAAAAAATAAAATTCCAGATGTCCTTGCTATACATTGCGTTATTCATAGACAACATTTGGTTGCTAGAAACTTAAGTGAACGACTATTTCAATCACTGCAATATGTCATCAAAGCATTCAATAAAATCCGTAGCAGCTCTTTGAATGATAGATTATTTCATCAGCTTTGTGTTACTAATGACGAAGATTTCAACCGTTTGTTGCTTCATACTGAAGTTCGTTGGCTGTCAAGAGGCAATTGTCTGATTCGATTTTATAACCTGTTTGACTCTGTGATAGAGTTCTTGGAAACTAAAGATACAGAACTGCGCAACAAGCTCATAACATCAAAGAATGATATAGCTTACATGACAGACCTGTATAAATTGTTCAACGACGTGAACCTCCAACTGCAAGGCGATGAACTAAATTTAATTAAAACAAAAAATGTCGTTGCTGCTTTCGCAGCCAAACTGCTTCTGCACAAAAAAAATATGGGCAGACGTGAGTTTCACAATTTTCCGAATTTATCAGTATCCTGCAGTAACGACGACTTGTTTGCCTACTGCCAACATTTGGAAAACCTCCACATTGACTTCACCGAACGATACCAGGACATTTTAAACTTGGAAATACCAGACTGGGTGTTGGATCCATTTTCAAATGTCAACATAGCAATGTCACCTCAGCTGGAAGAAGAACTTATAGAATTGACAACAAACGAAGAAATAAAAATCAAGTTCAAAAATGGATATCAAGAATTTTGGCTACAAAAACCGATCCTGCAATTGTACCCTGGATTGTGGTCAATTGTTCAACGATTCTTGATAGCATTCCCATCGTCATATTTGTGTGAACGTGGATTTAGTGCTGTGGCAACGCTGCTTACTAAAAAGAGAAATCGTTTGCGTGTTACCGAACGTGGCGACTTGCGGCTGTTTTTGAGTAAATTGGAACCTGATATCAACAAACTTATTGAACAGCATCAGATTCAACCTTCACATTAGTTTTTATATAAGAATTGATTATGTTTGTTTTATTGTCAATAAAAGATACTCTGTCCGAATACTATAAAGTTGCGTTTCAATAATCAGTTATAAGTACTTAGCGGTTTTTAAGTATGTTTAAAAAGGGGGGCGTTAAAAAATAATTTATTCTTAAAGTGGGCAGTAGACAAAAAAAGGTTGGGAACCCCTGGCCTAGGATAATATAATCTTCTTCTATCGTGTCGATATAGCAAATCAAATTTTTTTGGCCCAAACTTTTACCGAATAATAGAATCTTGTTTTACACATTTGACAATATTACTTTGAATATTGTCTACCAATGTATAATGACGTCAATAAACATTTTTTCTTTCTTTCTTACATTGCCTGAAGACTTCAACCCCTATAAACAATGACTAGTAATGCTATACAATACCTGATTTTATATATTGCCGGTAACATCCATATTGACTTTTCACTGCATCCAATCTATGTAAAACTGTTATTTTTTGTTATAATATTAAAACATACATACTTACAATGTCGTTGTGTGTTATGTGAATGTGTAAGGGATTAATATGTCAAGCTAAAGATAATACGTTTTATTTAATCTTAACCTTTTTTCTAATTGACATGGAACATTGAAGTTTTTAAAATGAGAATAATGTCAAATTGACTTCGTGTGTATAAATCATCTAATAAAATCAAAAAATAATTTTAGTAAAATCTACATAAAAACATAATCAATTTACAGTAATTTGAACGAAACATAATTTATTTTGTAAAGTCAACATTTAAAATGTGATATATTTTGAAATACTTTTGCCTCCCATTGTTTGCGATGTGGGGCTTACTTAAAGTATAACGTGGTAAACATTGCTTTTGTAACTTAAAAATTACGTTAAATAATTTTTTGGTTTTGTGATTCGTAGCTTAGAGATAAATTCAGCGCAACCCTTTATTTTCAGTCAAAATGTCCAACCTGAAGGTTTTGAAAAATCTCAATGATGGAAAATGACCCTAACAAAAATGAGTCGAAGGGAAAGAGACTTTTTAAAAAAGCTGTAAGACGAAACAGCAAAACAAACAATGGGAGTCAACAGAGTGCTCAGAGCCTGAGTGTGACACGTTCAAAGAGTTTTGAGATCAAACAGCGTGACGATGAAGTGAGCGACAGTGCGCCGCTGCCCACCCCCGACGGGCCGCACGACAAGGCGGAGGACAAGCCCGGCCGGCTCGACCAGAACACCAAAACCAGAAAGAGCGTGGATATCCACGAGGAACAGAACCAAGTGTTCAAGGACAAGCTGGCCACGCACAGAGAAGGAAACGAACGATCTCTGGATTTCGACCAAAACATACAACCTGAAAGTAGCAAACGCGGCGTCAAAAGGGTTTGTTTTATAACGTTCAGACCCGTGGTTCAAACCTTTTACAGGTGTCTTTGTAGGCGTGGGCAGTTCGGCACTTTGAAGTCATTATAAATGTTCTAAATTGTTACTAGGAAAACTTGAAGTATCGATTTACTTTGTTGCATAGTAGAGTTGTAAAAATGATTGCTAATGACACTAATCCGTTATTTTCAGAAATTGGAGGAAGAAAGTGGGGCGGGCACAAGCGGCACTAGCACGGGCGCCTCGGACACGGACGCGGACGACAAGGACCCCAGCAAGGACAAAAAGAAAAAGAACAGATGCGCCGTCTGCCGCAAGAAGGTTGGACTCACGGGTAAGATATAATCCTTCTCATTGTCACTTATTTTCTGAATGAATTAGAAACCGTTCATCAATGATACTTAACCTTTAAAAAAATATATATTCTGTTAATGAAACTCTTAAATGGCTATGACTATGGAATGATAAGCTGACCGCGCCGCGTGAGCCCCTTTATCGTGTAGCTTGTCTCCAGAGGCAGGGGCACTCGAAACGGGCAGGCGGCTCGTGGGCCGTGTGTAGACGTGTTATTGTGGTGTGCAGGGTTCGAGTGCCGCTGCGGAGGGCTGTTCTGCGCGGTGCACCGGTACAGCGACAAGCACGAGTGCTCGTTCGACTACCGGGAGCTGGGCGCGCAGGAGATCCGCCGCAACAACCCCGTCGTCGTCTCCCAGAAGATACACAAGATATGAGCCCCCTTCGCCCGTCGCAACCCATCCTCTGCAATCATTTTACAATATTGATTTACTCTAAATAAATATTCGATCGAGTTTGTGTTTCTTATTTACGCGTAGTTGTTTTTGACGATGACGGCGAGGCCGCGCCGTCGGCCCGAATTCGGTTCTAGTTCGTCGATTAGACCAGAGACTATTTTTTAGAGATTTATATTACGATGCCGCATAATTGGAAATGCAGACTCGATCCGACCGTATTTAGATTTATTTGTGGCGAGAGTTTTACTTTAAAATTTATCAAAAAAATGTAGATAATATTGTTTCGGGTAGGAATTTCTGGATTAATTTTTCGAGTTATTAAGTAGAGTTTTGAATATTGTCCATTCACCTCCATTGTAAATATTAGGTATAATTAATTATAGAAACAAATCCTATATATTGTAAAAAATTAAAACTCCAAAAAAAGCTACATTGTTATGATTCCAACGGAGAGCCTAGTGCGCTGAACATTCGATAACATTGTAAGCTGAAGCTCAACCGGCACCGGCGCCCGTCGCAAGACGCGTCGCGACTCTCCATGTTATTTGCCTAGTTGTAAATTGTACGGGAGTCCGCTGCTGACTTGTTTTGTCGAAACATTGAACTCGTGATATTTGACCAGCAGTGGAACTTGTAATGATGACGTTTCTGTGCTAGACAACGATTAGTTCGTGACTGTGTATATTGTTGCCAAACCGACCGACCGCAGCGGGGAGCGGCCGCACCGGCCTCTTCAATTGACATCATCTTGAAATCGTTAGTACTGTAATTTTGGTTTGGGAAGTCGTCGCTTTCTTATTTGTCTAACATTCGGCGTAAGTGATCTAGTGTTTAGCGAGATTGTGGTGTATATCGGCATAAGGTGAGAGCCACCCGCGCTCTGCTCTGTGTGAAAATTATAAGTATAGTTATACATATTAAGTAGTCGACACTTTATATTATTACACATTATATAAGTAGGAAAGAATTATTTAGCTTTTTTTCTTTTAATCACAATATTATTCAAAATTGTAAGTTTTATTATGTAACTTGTTCATTTTAGTGGTGAAGTTAAACCAATAATACCATAAATATCGCTTCGGTCGTCCACAGTAGACTAACTGATTGGTTGGACTTAATTATTTAATGACTTTGTTGTATATTTTGTTAGGTCATTGATTAATTTTGGTCTTTTTGCTTGAACATAATCAGATGAAGATGATGTTAATAATGAATGATTTTTTCTTTAATCTTGCTGTTTTAATTTAGTTATTCTTCTATTAAAGTCATTAAATTTTCAGGAACATAAAATGTCTTATTATTTAGTTTACAATCGGAACAAATAACTGATTCAGATAACCGTGTTGCACAGATGCATGGATCTAAATCATAATCCGAATTAATTACGGTATTAGTGGTTTCGTATATATAAATCCTCTGTTCTCAGTAGTTCAATTAACTGTTCAATTGATTGAACTAGTGAAACTTTTTAGTATCAGTAGTTCAATCGATATTTAGTATTAAATTACCCAAAAAAATTAATCGATAATTCCCAGAAAGATAATGAATGGCTTTTTGAGGTTTGACTTTGATTGAAAGTAGAAGCACAGAGTACATTTTAATGAGTAGAAGTAGAGGGCTAAATTAAACCCTAATTACCTATTTATTAATTACCCTCATAACAACATACCACTGCAGTAAAAGAGACTTAGTATTAGTCTTCTTCTTATCGTGTAGGTATAGTCAAGTTTATGGCGAACTTGGCTAACCCTGGCATCAGAGTTTTCAAACCGCACAATGCAATGGCCTCTGACTTGGTTTTAACGGCTGTAGTCAATCGACAACAGCCGGGACCGACAGCTTAACGTGCCCTCCGAAATGTGCGTATACCCAACGGGGCCCAAGCACGAAAACGCTCGTGATAAATTGCAAACTTTGGTCATCCATCAGGTTCCCTGCCTCTGTGTACGTTGCTTAACCTCACTGATCGGGTGTGATCAGCGAGCACCACTAGGCTACGAGCGCTACTTACGAATTGTTTGCATTGGTTTACGTAAGAACCACGGGCAAGAAAGGAGTGAATTCTAGCACTGAATGAGGTCACAAAAAATACAATGGTTATCGAAATTAAAAGTTTATTGCGATAAAAAAAATAAGTACTATCACAACATTTTGCTTGTACTAATATTACAATATTCTATGACTTCTAGTTCAATTGAAATAGCAAAGTAAAAAAAACAAAAAGGAGAAAAAATTAAGACCAAAAAATTAAGTTTTCAATATACTTGCTTAGTAAATATGGGGTGACGAAACTAAATCATGTGAATCAGCCCACTAACTGAACAACCTTTCTGATCGCCTTCATTGCCGTAGCATGAAAAGTGTTTTTTTTTTGTTTGAATTTCAAATAGGTTCCTTGTTATTTAGTTACATGGGAGGATCGAAAGTTTCGCTAACTAATTTTAAAGTCACCCCCAATATAAGCTAACTTGAGTAAGTCAATAAAAATAACAATGATTAGTAGTAGTAACAACGCCAAACAGGAGCACAATAAAACTTACGGTGCAATAATTACGAAATGACTAGTGATGGTTATTTGTTAAATTAGTTTGTCCATTATGTAAGTTTACCTACATTGGAATATGATATGAGGGTTACTTAAACTATATTTTCACATAATATGATTTGATGTATGTGTCACCGGAAAATAATAAGAATCGTAAGTTGATCAACTTTCGAGGTAGTTTATCAACAATCGGAAAATCATACACGGCAGTTGAAATGTATTATTTAACGTATACATTTACGGTAATTGATCAATTTACGGCGTCTCGCGGTAGAATAATCCGACGAACGCGATGTGTACGCTGATTGGTTGAAAACTCGAGGTGTTCGCTGATTGGTTGAATGTCTCACTTAGAACTGCGACAAGTAGGTTTGTTAGTAGCCGAACCCAACCAACCCGTTTAGAGTTAAGGGTTGGTTGGGTTAGGTTAGGTTAGAGCCTTGCGAGCGTGCCGCGGCAGCGGCTGGCCAAGTGCCAGAAACGACTCGACTGAGGTTGTCGATCGACCAATCAGATGACAGTGTATTATATTACGGATGTCAGTTTAACGTAAAAATTTACACTGAGCAGCGATTGGTCCATTCGTGTAAGATTTGACGTGTGGCAAAATCGTTAGTTGATAAACTTACAGCCAGACAGCGTAAGTTGATCAATTAGCTAAAATTTATTGCGTTAAATAATACATTAATTTCAACTGCCGTGTATGATTTGCCAATAGTTAATAAACTACCTCGAAAATTGATCAACTTCCGATTCTTATTAATTTCCGGCGATATATGCAATGCAATCCATATCGAACACTTATATTGCTGGATCGAATGTACCTAGTTATTGTTTCATACTTTTACATTTGTTTTTTTTGAATTATTCTTGTTTTACTCATGCGTGATTATTAGGTAGGTGGTAGTACCATTACGTTTATTTTCCCAAGTTTATCTTTTTCACAGTTTTTTTTCTGTAGTCTTTGCTTTATGTTAATTCTTACACCATAGTTGAATACCTCTGATCCAGATTGGCCTAACGTCAATCTGGCGTGGGACCACCACTTGATTTAATTTTTAAGAAGCAAACATCTCGACGGTCATCCAAAACTTTAGATAACTTTATACAAATTACCTGCCTTTATAGGCATTTTCTGGGTTAACTGGCTCCATCGTCGACCTCATCTTTGACCTTATGGTCAAGATTGAGGTCAAGAGTTAACCTATCTTATAATAAACAAAAAACCTACGGTAAGTAATCCTGAACAAATTTATGTAATTGACAACGAGTATTAATGTTTTGGTTATGCTTATTAAGGATATTGCACATTCATCATCCGTTTACAAATGGCGTCATTTACCAAAAAAAACATAGATGTATTTATGTAATTACCTACTCTATTCGCCGAAGGAAAATGTCAGTTTTACGTACAATACATCAAAGAGAATATAAACACTAGCGTGTATACATATTACAAGTACTCATAACCCTAATCTATGGTTACCTATTTACTAAAACGATATTTATCACCAGTTTGTCGCCGCTTTTATCAGCTGAACATTTTACAATCGACTTCTCGGCAATTTGTATAACGGAGTCACCCACCCGTAAAAAATGACTGTTATATGACTGCGCCTTTTTGCAAATGAACGAATTACATGTAAAAAAAAAACTTGGTTTCGCCATCAGTAGGATTAACATGAAAACAGTGAGTAAATTACATATGACACTGCATAGGCTTGTGAAAAGTTACCCAATGTATTTCGGTCCATTCGGTGGCAAACTAACACTATGGCCTAGACTTTGGTGACCTGCCGGATCCAGTCTCTGACGGCTGAGACTCGTGAGAAGACAACCAGCGCGCCGTTGAAGCAGCGGTGTGCGTCGTCTTGCACCCACGACGCCACTCCGTACAACTTGCCGTTGGCTACCAGCCCGCTACCACTGTCACCCTGAAATGTAATGTAAGTATTGGTTCTTGTTATTTTCTGACCCTATTACATGAACGGTACAAACGCACATTCACTCCATTGGGTGGCTTTAAATTAGCGAAAAATTAAGGATGTGAATCAGCCTATTATACCGAAGTGTACAAGAAACATAGGTAGATATAGGGCTGCCATCTTTAAAACCTGCCCTTTAGGACCGGAAGCGTAAGTTCCCCGGATTTTGGAGCTTTCACCCCGAACATTTCAATACTCTAATTGTTCCTAATGCCCGTATCATACCCAGCGGGACCCTTCGTCTGATTCGATCGACAGCCATTGTTTTACTTGCCTCTTGCCGTGCTAATATATACCATTAACATATGAATACCTGCTAGCCTAGGCCGATGGCCAATTTTCAGCTACCAGTACCAGGTTCTGAAGGTACTTACAAAAATTACTCACTTGTCTTGAAGCCTGGGTGCTGATGTCTTATAGAATATAATTAATTTAGTACATATAAAAATTAATGATCAACACCGCCAGACACTCCGTTAGATGTAATTTTTGCCAGACGCTTTACAGCTCGCAAGTAGTAAATTTTACGATTGTACCTACAATGTGGGCCTTGATTTTTTTATAGCACCCAGACTTCAAGACAAGTAAGTAATTTTTGGAAGTATCTTCAGAACCTGGTAGCTGAAAAATGGCCGTCGGCCCAGGCTAACAAGTATTCATATGTTTATGTTAATAGTACGTACAGCACTATTAGCACTACACTTTCCCACACTTTTGGTTAGGTACTGAGAAAATAAGTAAGGTCTGGCGGCCCTGGGATCTTGGTCTTAAAGGAATTCCATAACAACGGAATCACTCAAAAAATGATATTTTGTTTATTTCAAAATTTCGGCTCACCAAGATAAAAAATGGGCTCCTCACGTTTTATGTGAAGGATATGTTGCATACCTTGCATGTATGTACCTTGTATGTTAGCATACCTTGTTAATAAAAAAAAGCATTAAGCTCCTGGGCTGCAGATTTAAAAAAAGTTTAAATTTGCCAATGATACTATCCAAGCATGAAATTGACTGTTAGGTATTTTTAATTTGGTTTGGTTTTAATCAGAAGAACAAACATAAAATTACATAATCAGATGTTCCTTTTGTTACTAAACCCATATACTCGTACTGCTCAGACAAGTAGCAAATTTCAGAACCTTCAGTTGTTCGAGCAAACATTGATGACAAACACAAAATTTGACTTAATTGTTATCCAAGAGTTCTTAGGCAACAAAAAAATTAAAATTACCGAAGAGCTAACTGCTGTCAACATGCCTCTGAAATTTCATTTCCTTCATTCGCACTTTTATTTCTTCCCTGAAAACTACAAACAAGTCGTCGACGAACACGGAGAGCGTTTTCATCAGGATTTGAAATTTTTCGAAAAAAATGTCAAGGATACTTTGACCAGGCCATATTAGTTGAATTTTGCTGGTCTATTTTAAGAGGAACGACACTAATAAATACAAAAAAAAGCTAAGGCAACTAATTTATAATTTTTCGAAATATTTTTGAAGGCATTTTTTTGGAAATAAAAAATTATAAATTTTCGGACGTGATAGATTTTTTCATTATTTTTATAAAAATCACTGCACCTCGATTGTTAAGAAAAATCACTTTTCAATTCAAGGACCATTTCAATTCAAGGATTAATTCAAGGACCTTGTAAACTAAATTAGGACATTGGAGGGCGCGCCGGAATTAACCTAGTTGTAATTATAATAGAGTCGGTGACCGATGCCCGGAAGCGCAGCGAATACACTAGGGGCCGTCCATTAATCACGTGAGGCTCGAAAGGGGGGGGGGGAGGGGATTAGCAAAAATCACGAAATATCACAAGGGGGGAGGGGGGTATAGTAAGATATCACGTGTATTTATTTTTTCGTCAAACGCGCGATTTATAAACCGAAAAGCGGCGTGTAGTGTGGCTTGATGAAACTGACGTTGATCTTCAACAAAGCACAGTGCCAATAACTGACTTGCAAGATGCTTATCCAGTTGTTAGTGTTAAAGAAAACCTTGCTAATCCGTGGTCCGAGGACAATATACATTAAATATGTTCATGTACGTACATACTAGTACAATATATGTTTTTCGCATGATTACACCATTCCTTTAATATTATTTTTATTCCAGTCAAAAACAACCTGCAACATTTCTGTCTAGACATTTTTATCATAGTCCTTTATTTCAAAATAAAATTAGATTATACTTTGTATCTGTATTTAAAGATAATATTCTAAAAATTTCAAGATTCTTTCTAGGTACAAAAAAATACACGTGATTTTATTTTAGTCTTAAACTTCACAACGTATCACCAAGGGGGAGGGGGGGTTGGTGAAAAGTGCTAAAAAACATCACGTGATTAATGGACGGCCCCCTAGGTATGGCGAAAGAAAGGTTGATTTCGGCGACATGTCGGCGCCTTGTTTGAAAACGTGCTTTTCATACCTGACGGGAATTGAACCGGCTATAATCCGAAAAATAACAACCTTTACTTTTATGGCATTGATAGATTTGAACAATAATACTTAAGCTGCTAAGGATCCAATCTCTTACAAGAGAGATGTCCTATCAATTAACGCAAAAGTTAAATGTGTTAATTTTTTGGATTTTAGCCGGTGTTCCCGGGTGTGACAGGCGTATTTTCAAAAATCTTTAAAAGGACATCATTCACGGCCCATACAAAAATTACCAAAATTTTTAAAGTGACGGCCAAAAAAGGTAAAGTTATTATTTCGAAAGAACATATTATTATTCTACATTTTTAGTATTATAGCTAAGCTGTACGACCATTATCTACTAGATTTGTTCTTGACACTTACAAATCTGGATCTTAAATTTTCCGGCCATAGAAAATATTGTTTCAATAGATTGTGATACAAAACATTTTTCGTATTAGGTTAAAGGTTTAAATTCTAGATTTAAAAATGCATTTAAGCTTGAAAATCTAGATTTTTAAGCTTAAAAAAGGAAAATTCGAGGTCGTACAGCTTAGCTGTCATAATAAAAAATGTTAAGAAGAATAATGTGTCCTTTTGAAATAATAGGTAACTTTACTTTTTTTGGCCGCCACTTTTAAATTTTGGTACGTTTTGAATGATGTCCTTTGCTTTGCTTCATTTTAAATTAAAAAGAATATCTTCCTTTGGGTAACATTTTCCATCTCAGTTTTTAGCATTTTAGGGCCTCTTTACATAGGTATATAAATGATCTTCCCACTGCAACCAAACACAAATACGTTCTATTCGCTGATGATACTACCATAACTATTAAATGTACACTCAAGAGCACGTCAAGCTTGACACTGACTTTGAACCGGCCCTGCATTGTATGGCGCGCAGTATAAATCAGAGCTCAGCTTAACCTTTTCACCGCCAAAGTCTGATATATCAGACGTTTAAGTTTCGTGCCCTCGCCGCCAAAGTCTGATATATCAGACAACTTTTTTTTTTAACTTTTTTATTGTTCACCAAGCGTTCGCCATACGCCACGACTTTAAATTTTTTGATGTCGTGGCGTGTGGTGGGCGTTTTTGACGAAAACTCTTGGCGCTAAAAGGGTTAAACTGGTAGTGTAAAGCGTGACCTGCTCTTGACTGTACTGACAGAGCTAGCTTTAGCGAAGAAATTAACAAAGCATTAAATGATGTTATTAACTGGCTCAATCCTAATAATTTAAGATTAAATACACTTAAAACTAAACTAATTAGATTCAGAACATAAAATTCTTTACCAATAATTTTAAAAGTATCACATGATGAACAACACATAGAAGAAGTTAGTTCCACAACCTTTCTCGGTATACAGTGGTGGTCATATAATTAAGAACGCTTATTTAAAGGGAAGATTTTTTCAAACTACTGAGTTTATTTAGTTCCATGTATTTTTTTGTATTTCTCTCGGTATCACAAAACTTTGCCATACTAATGGTTAATTCGTTGGTACACATGATTAGCCAAAAACTAAATAGATAAACTTTATGCATTCGATCCGAACCTAGTATTACTCCTTACTGGCTGGTCACATAATTAAGAACGCTGAAAATTTTATTTTTTATTCAAATTTAAATAGAGAACACTTCGTGGCTCTATGGTTGTAGGTCACTGTTTGTATCAATTTGGCGCCATTTAATTCTATAAAAGTTTTAAAAGTGATTGTTTTGTATTAAAACAATGGGAAAAAATAAAAGTTGTGATGAATCTACAAGGGAAGTGATAATAAAACTTCGTCAAAAGAATTGGTCGTATAAAAAGATAGCCGACCATCTGCAATGCTCCAAAACTATGGTTTTTCACGCTGTGAAGCATTTTGCTACTTATCAAACAACTTCAAATGTTATACGTGCACCTAAACAACGTAAGTCCTCTTGTCGAGACGATCGAAATATCATTCGCTTGGCAAAACAAAACCCTTTTAAAGGCTCGAATGACCTAAGAAAAGAATATTTTGGTGAAAACAACCCTTTAGCAATCTCAGCACGTACTATTCGAAGGCGTTTGGTAGAAGAAAAGTTGCACGGAAGGATAGCCAGGAAGGTGCCTATGTTGAAACAGTGCCATAGGCAAGCCCGGCTTGCATTCGCAAGAAAGTATGAAAACTGGACAGTAAGTCAGTGGAAAAATGTACTTTTTTCTGATGAGACAAAAATAAACAGGGTATGTTCGGATGGTAAACGATACGTACGACGCCCTCCGAACAAAGCATTCGACCCTAAGTACACAAAAGTGACATTAAAGCATGGTGGGGGAAATGTGAAAATTTGGGGGTGTTTTTCTGGACATGGGGTTGGACCTGTTAAGTTGATAGAGGGAAACATGGATCAATATCAATACAAAAATATACTGGAAGAAACAATGTTACCTTATGCTGAAGACGTGCTTCCTGTTATTTGGACATTTCAGCACGACAATGATCCCAAGCATACTGCACGCACCGTTAAGGAATTTCTCAGGGCGCAATCAGTTTCGGTGTTAGATTGGCCAGCTAACAGCCCGGATCTCAACCCAATAGAGCATCTTTGGTGTGATGTCAAGAAAAAAGTTTCAAATCGACAATGTGGCAACTTAAGAGAGTTATTTGCTGCTTTTTTAGAAGAATGGAACGATATCTCTGTTGCCAAATGTCAAAAATTGATAGAGTCAATGCCTCGCCGGTGTAAAGCCGTAATTAAAAGCCGTGGTCATGCTACCAGCTATTAAATTTAGTTTAAAATTTTATAAATTGTTTGTTTTTCTTACGCACTTTCATTTAATGTGATTTAAATTATCTAAGTTTGTTATGGAAAAACTCTCAAGCAGTTTTATAAATCGTTCTTAATTATTTGTCCAGATTATTTACTATTTGTTTTTTGTTACTGTGTTTAATAAACTAAATTTATAAAAAAAATGGTAGAGGTTATATTTTATATTCCTAACACCTTTTGCTCTATTCATGTGGCTATTTCATAGCATAGCTAGTTACTTGTAAGATGGAACACATAACTAGATATGATGTGGTTAAGATAAATATTTTCTAGAACATTAAATCGTTCTTAATTATATGGCCACCACTGTAACTATAGATAATATTTTCAACTGAAAAAACATATAGATTTAGTATGTAAAAAAATAATAAATTTATATTTGCAATTAAAAGTATTAGGGATACAGTTTCCAAAGAAGCGGCGAAACATATTGTATACCACGGCTACATAGGCTCTGTCCTTAGATATGGTGTAACGTCATAATGTGGGGAAACTCAGTGGGAGTTAAAAGGGTACTCTTAGCTCAGAAAAGGTGCGTAAGAACTCTGAAAAGCGTATTGGAGAGAACCCTGTAAAGAACCATGCATTTATATCTTAGAAACCTGTCTTTTTGTTAAATATCATATGGATATGTTTAAAACTAGAAAGGAAATGAAATGTTTCAGTAAACGATATGAAGATTTTCTTTACCTTCCTCCAACTAATCTTAAATTAAGTAAAGCAAAAGCATTCTCAATGTGTATACTTTATAATTATAACGCTCTCCCTAAAGACATAAGAGACCTACCTGTGCCCGGATTTAAGACAAAATTAAAATTATACCTTATTGAAAAATGCTATTATTCCGTAAATGAATATTTATCGCCCTGATTCGTCTCGTTTTTTTAATATTTTTTTATAAGTATATTAATTAGCAGCCTTGTCACCGAATGTCAATTTCATATAATTATTTGTTAATGTCAATTTTAAATTACTCATAAATATTTTTTTTAGTAAAGGAATACAATTCCTAAATTTTTGTTATTTAGTTACCAATCTTAATGCTTACTACTTTTAATGTACCTAGTTATAAGAAAAATACTGTACCTACTTATTTTAATTTATTTTAATTTATTTTACACATTAGGTTGTGTTTGAAATTATAATTATGTCTTATCATAATATTCACTTACATACAATAATATTCGTACAACGAAAGGTTGAGTGACTAGACATATTTTGTAAAATTAACATCGAGTTATACTACTACCCTTGCGAATAAAAATTCATTTCATTTCATTTCATTAGAGATTTAAAAATCCCCTCTGTATTTCACACGATAAGAAGAATTAAATCCAAGTGGGTATTGACCATTTTGGGTTGAACTTTTACGGGTAGAGGATGCCCGTATTGTGCTAAGTAGAGGATGCCCGGGACTACGTTGCCGTGGGTATTTCGTAAAATCCTTTCTTACTCCTTGTTTATGTCTTTAAGGGAACCTTTGTGCCAAACTTTAGCTGTCTAGGTCTAAGGGACTCGGCTGTGCGTCGATGAGAAAGTGAGTCAGGGCCTTCAATTTTATTATTACTTACATAAGATTTTGTATTAACCATTCTAATTCAAAATTACCTTTTCTCAAATTGTATGATTTTCCTGAGCCTGGTGTCCATCTATCTAACTAAGTAGTAAGGCGTGGGTCGACAAGCAGTATCGGAATCGTGGTATGTACGAGTATAGTCAACAGCACATCAGGTTACCACACACTGTCAAATTTTCCCAATAGATAGTCAACTCTAATACTTGGAGATAATATTGAAAATCAATTGAAGAAATTTGACAGTTGTGGATAGCTGTTAACTCTGTCACGATGTGCTGTTAACTCTGTACTACGCAGAAGACCTAATGAAGTGGTATAAAGCGGGGGGGTCTTCGCCTAACGGAACTTCGAAAGTTAAGAAAAAAAGTTACATTGCAGGCGGAGTCTCGCCTGGGCGGGCGGCCCTGTGTGCACACCATGTCTTGGGGGTCGAACTGCTCCAGCGCCTGCTGGCACACGCGGTCCGACACCACCTGCAGCTCCATGCCGTGCATCTCCGACCGCATCACGTCCTGGAATCAATCGAATAATCACATAGACATTTCTATTTGTCTCAAGTGTTTACTTAATTAACTGCTGAAGTTATTTTTTTGGGATTTTCTTTTGCTTAAACTAACTGAATTACAGCCCGTAGGCACAGAATACAGAGGTGAGGCAGACGTGTATTAAACTCAAAGAGACACGCCAAACTGGATACCTGACCGTGTGCGAGAGTTTTGTTCGGGCTTAGAAGACAACTGTTCTAAACGAATTATCAGGTGTTTAATCCATGTACCTACAGAAGAGTTTTATTTTTCAGAAACAAGAAAATTCAAAAATCTCTGTCTGGCTTGCGTCTACTTTTATTATTATTTACCCCACAAATGGTTACTTACCCCGTGATTAGCGGCTCCGTAGCCCGCATAGCCGACCTCGAGTCCTTCTGGTATGGACGGCCCATCATCCAGCTCTATTGCTGCCATGGTCTTTCCGTCCAGAGGCAACGGCGCTTCTAGCTCAGCTAATAGGAAATCCCAGTTTGCAGCTACCTGCAAAGAATAGTACCTAGTTATTTTTTATTGCCTTCTACTTAATCGAACTTGCTCAGGTTTGAGTTTATGTTTGATGATTCGTTTTTTCGTAAAGCTCAAGTTGTGACTCGAAAAAAACGAATTCATATTGGCCACGAAAAAAGACCACAAAGCACATACTCAATCAAAGCTTTAGTGACGAAAATACCTGTTTAATGTCAAAGCGATCTGCGTCGAGCCAGTAAGGGCCGACAGAAAAGCGCGGGTGGATAACCAGCCGCTTGACGCGCCGCGTCACGCCGTTGTCAGCGTCCGTGTTGTTGGTTCCCGCCAACACGTAGCGACCGCCCGAAAACAACGTGCTGGAATGCCGAACGCAGTATGTAATGTCTTTCTTAAAATTAAGACATGACAATCTTATTATTACTTACATCAAGTTTGTTCGTTTGTTTTCGCGTTGAAACCGAGCAACTTACGGATCGTTTCGCATATGGGTGTTAACGTATAGTTGGATGGCTAGATTTGCCAAGCTTTATCCTTTCGTAAAAGATCGATGGCGCAACCTATTTAAAAAAAAATGTGAGTAGGTACTCATGAAGACTTAGAAGTGTAGAAGCAATATACGACCAAAGAGCTTTTATCGTCAGTAATAGGTCGTCACTTTTATCTTTCACTGACCACTTAAAACTAAATAATTAATTTAATAATTCATTCCGCGCGACCCATTCTTACCTACATATTGTTTTTATTTATCTGGAATCTAGGTGATTCGAGCTGTTTTTATGAACAGCTGATATTTAAGTCGGTGTAGTGTTACAGTTAATTTTTGGTTTACGGTCGAGAGAACATTTCAATTCGACAAATGGCCGTGAATTCGGTGAATGGAATTATTTACTGCAATAATTCCTAGAATACATTTGGATAGTTAGATACCGAATAATGGTTGACATTGGCAATGCATGAGTGCCATCAATGATTACGATTGAATGGATTTAATACAAGATAAAAAAGTAGGTAGGTACTTACCTACATTCATACAATAAACAAAGAAAAAGAAACCTCTGCAGTAAGTGGATACCGACGAGAGCAGCGAACTTGGCAAATTGCCTTGGAAAATCTTAGTTGCTTTGTTTTAAATTGTAAAGCTGTTGACCAATACTTTGTATTTATTGAATAAGGAAGGAAAAACCAGTATATCCTGCCGTGAGAATAATCAGCTACCGTTACAACATGAACACAGTAAGAGTTTATTGTCAACGAGGAATCGCACTAAGACAAAGTACTTAGTTTTGGAAATACTTGCCTAGCTATTGTTTATTTGTTGTCTCTGTGGAAGTGATCGTGATGAAATCTTAAATAGTGTAAATACACTTTTTGAATAAGTATAAGTGTATATGTTATGGACCAAATGATTAATGCGGGCATTATTAATAATGTCTAGCTCTGTCGGGCAAAGTGATTGATTAATTACTACCTAAACTTCATTATTTATCATATTGCCTGGTCATTATTATACAGGGTGTTTGGTGCATCGTTTGCCAAATTAAATAGGGTGATTGGCTACCTCTTCAGCCCCCATAAAAAAATCTTGGTCCAACTGAATTTTTTATACGGATTTTAAATATTTTTGGGTGAAATTTTGTAAAAGTCTACATTTAAATTTTAATTTAAAAAACACTGTTAAGTATAGCTTATTATTATTTTTTAATATTTAATTTCTAACGTGTTGTACGCTTCTATAGAAACCAAAATTACTCGCCAGCAACATCTAGTTTTTTTTATTGACCTGCAAAGTTTTTTTAAGTAAAAAAAAAAATCTTTAACGTCAACTTTCGATTCCAATTAAAAAAAAAACTAAAAGTGATCATGCTCTTCTGATTTTTTAAAAACATCCCTGGACTGTCCCCTTTCTAATGGTAGGCAATATGCCATGAAATGTTATTAGTAACATCGCTACTGAATTTATTTTCTGGACTTAGTCGCATTTTTCTAATATTCATCACGTGAAATAAAAACAAGTTTTTGAGCTAATAACACTCACAAGGCAAGTAAAAATTTAAAATGTTGTGGGTTTTACTCGAAATAAAAAAGATTGCATTTTAAAAATGTATTTCATAATTTTTACAGTATTTACAAATCCTGCTCAAAAGTCTGAAATCCTTTCAAAGAAAGTTTAGTGTGAACGTTTGGGCAGGAGTGATTGGGAATCAGGTAATTGGACCGCACTACCTGCCCGATAACCTCAATGGTGACAATTATTTGTACTTCCTGCAAAATGCCATCTTCATCAAATACGGGCACCTCGGCCAATAATGATGCACATTGCATAAGTGCTCAGAGCATTTCAAGCAATTAGAATACCCTCTTCGTATATGATAAATACTTCAATAAGGCTACCTATATGCTATTTTAGGTTTCAAACATTTATTTATTCATAACTTAATTGAAAGACTTAAATTTAATATCTTAGGTAATAAGCATAGCCAAATACAGCTTACTCTGGATTAGCAAATATTCGTCTGTTTAAAGGTTTTTTTATCTATGTAACAAACATGATTATTCTATTCAGCTTACGTCTTTAGTAAGTAAGTAATTCAAATCAAAAAGTTGTATTTTTACAGCACCATTGTATTCTATGTACTTATACCTTTCTGCAGCTTTCTATGTTAATACCTATCAATGTCAAGTGTATAAGATCTCAACTTTTATTTGTTTAGTTAGGAATCAACAGGGAATAAACGTTAGCAAATGCTTATGAAAACACAAAAATATCTGGCATTTTTATTTTTATTTAAACTGGTTTAATTAGATTTCAGCTGTGTAACAAACACACATGTAGGCACAGTCAAGAGCTCATCAAGTAAGCATGAAAAATAAACTCTATTCCCTTATAATAAGAGCGAAATCGTTAAGTTTGATGTGATCTTAACTGTAACTGTACTCAATTAGTATTTTCATCTTTTGATATATATATTATAATAACAATTTAGAAATAAAAATTACCTTTGGCCATAGACAGGACACCAGTAGATTTAATTATTTTTACTTCAATTAAAAAAAAACATGAAGTTTTGCTTATCTATTTTGCAGCCACAAACCTCAATAACCTACCCCCGAAAAAATGGCGATGAACTTTACCAGCACTAAGAAAGGATTTTTCTAAATTCTTCCCCTAAGGGGGTGAAATGGGGGTTCAAAGTTTGTATGGAGAAAACAATTTTTTTGCACATTTTGACTCAAAACTTCGTCAAGATATACCTCGAAGCAAATAAACGGACACGTATTTCGCTATTTTTCAAAAATCATCCCAAAATTCATTCTTGACCTATTTTTCAAAAGGTCAAGAATAAAACAGGTGACTAAAAAAGTTCTTTGCGCGAGCGAAGCCTCGGGGAAAAGCTAGTTACCTAATATTCTTAGGGAGCAAGGGCGAAAAAAATTATTTTGATCTCCCATACAAAATGCGCTATAAGCTGATAAAGTTTGTATGGGAACTAAAAATTTTTTTTTCGTATTTTAACCTATGTTCCTTGGGGAAAGTTGTTCAGTTTCATGAACTGATTAACCACCCGAGAGCTTAAAGGGATTCAAATTGGTCCAGTAGTTTCGGAGCCTATTCAATGCAAACAAACAAACAATCAAATCTTTCCTCTTTATAATATTAGTATAGATAACTTACCAATGGCCAGCCGAGATGACCCAATTGGGGCTAATGATGGTACCTCCGCAAGTGCCACCGAACAGTACAGCATGAGGGAATTGCTCGTTGACAGGCTTGACAGCAAGAACATCTGATTTGTGCTCTTTTCTTATTTCAGTCTTGTCATGTTCTAAGTTGGCTTGTACACTTCCTGCGCTGGCTTCCACGACCACAGATTCTAATGCCTGGTCTGCGGTAAGAGTTGCTTCTGTTTTGTCGCCAGTGAAAGGGATGGTTTTCTGTTCCTGTAGTACATCTTTTTCTTTGCTGCTGATTTCATTAGCTGCAATAGAAAATAGTTCAATACTTTCAAAATAGGCTTTTCTCACGGCAATAAATGGATACCTAGCGAAGTGCATGGCGCTACTATTCACTCAATATTTCCTGTAGGTAATCATGAAGCGGATAATAGTTGTATGTAGTACTTAACTACAGACGTCACTTATCATTACTTAATTTCAACAGGTAAGTTGGTAATTTGATCTTTGCTAAAATCGGTCGAGTGGCGATTAAGGTAGGTACCTATGTCGAAGATATGGGTTAAAACAGTTTATAATTAAATACCAATACGTAGGTAGGTATCTAGGTTTTTGCGTTATCGTTCTAAACAAAGCTAGATGACGTCATTGCCATGTTTATGCGGGTCGACATAGGTACCACAAAGATTCGAAATTACTAGACCTATTATTTCTTTGTTTTGTTCGTGTATATTACTCGAAATATCTTTGGTTCATCAATTTATAGAGATACCTGCCTAATGTACTATTTAATTATCTAGCGGTTACTGTCATTAAAATATAATTTTAAATGGCGATTGCTCCACCACTGATAAGAGATTTGAGCTCAATGTACCCCATTTCTTATTCAAAAACCGTTCATATCGTAACAGCACAGAGGAGTGTACGCTTGTACCTGATGTGCGGCCCTCTGTACAACCAGTTGCTCAATAACATATGTACTATCGCGTTGAGGGCAAACATAATGAGGATATCTGAATATTCACTGGAGACTGATCAGATTGAGTGTGTAACTACATGCTTAGTGCAAACTGATCAGGTTGCTCCGCTAAAGCAGGGCAAGGAGTTCAAACGGCGGTCTTAATTACCAGATCTGCCTAATACTGATTCTTGATTTAATTTTAGCAATCCCGATTGGGAAAGCGGAGAGCTTTGCTACATACGCACTCGAGGCCTTTAATAATACAACGAGAATTTTCCCGTGGTTAAAAATCATAATATTCTTAGATCCGTAATCCTTGATATTTAACTGTTAAATACTTAGAATGAGTCATATGGCTTTAGGTATGTAGGAATGTATCGTAGCGAACTGGTTTTCCGATTAGTTCTGCATTCATAATTATTACAGTGAATAATGGAATAGGTACCTTTGCTTCCAAACACCCATCAAAACTTTAAAATCAAAACATACATTAAGACCTGATACCCATAAATGAGACTTGTTCAGGTCGGGCTTGCTCTGGTAAACCTACGTACTTTCTGATGTTTTTTCTCTTTTGTGTCTTAATTTCTATGTAGGAAATGGATTTTGAAATAAAGATGACTAATGAGTAGGTATGAGTTACGAGTGAAGTTAATAATATGCATTGTCCGTACGAAAAACAAACCCGTTTGGGTTTTGCCCTATTTTTTCAAAGATGTTCAATATTCTAGGTTATCTGCCTTCTACAGTTTATCACTCAAATAAGTTAAGGTCACGGACTCAAATAAGTTCTCCGAAATCGCGTTCTGATAAAACTGAAGATACACCTTTGTAGACTAAATATCTGTTACTTTGTCGCCATTACCCCGCAATGAATTGTATAGTCAAGAGCACGTCACGCTTGACACTACCAGTTTAAGCTGAGCTCTGATTTATACAGCGCGCCATACAATGCAGGGCCGGTCCAAAGTCCAAAGTGTGAAGCTTGATGTGCTCTTGAGTGTACATATGTACAGGTACAACAGCACATCATGCTATCCAAAACTGTCAAATTTCTTCAATCGATTTTCAATTTTACCTCCAAGCAATAGAGTTTACTATCCATTGGGGAAATTTGACAGTTTGTGGTAACCTGATGTGCCGTTGACTGTACTTACCTAATCTATGAGGTGACTTCAAATTAGTTAGCGAAACTTTAAGGGGCTGTTCTCCTTATGAAAAAAAACAACTTTTCCCAAGGTACATACCTATATTAAATTCTCAAAAAAAATTATACTTCCCATAACAAGGCAAGTCACACTTTTTTATCATTTTTCGACCTTGGCTTGGGGAATAAAGTCGTTTCATTTCGTGGGCTGATTTACTTGCGAAATTAAAGTCACTCAATATAGTGTCTGTGTACCTACACCCATGCCAAATTATTTTTTTCTAGTAATTAGAACTTAAGTAGGTACAGACATTTTTTTAAATCGAAAGACTTATTCAAAGATAAGTTTTCTTATCAACATTGTTTTTGTTTATATTTTTAACGTTCTGATTACGACGCACTCAATTGTTTGGCGCGTCTTAATTAAGTATATTATTAAAATTATAAAAAACTCTAATTATTTAGTAATTTAATTTGTATAGAAAGACAAATCTACATTTTTACTATCGGCCGACCATTTTTCGGTAACTTGAAAAGCCAACCTAGCAGTGTTAATTTTTCTTTTAATTTCTTTATAACTACCAGGATGACTTTTTAACTGGTTAAATTTTACTACGTCAAGTTCATAGAAATTTAACACCCTATTTTTGTTTTCTAGATATCTCTTCACACAAAAATTTCAACCTATAGAGCATTTGAAGCATGAAATAACTTTTATCGTGGGAAAAATGAATATTGTCCAATTTACTTGAAACTTGGTGATAGTGCTCTTCAACAAAATGTCTAAAAAATCATCTCCAAATGCGGTTAACATTAAAAATATAATCTCCAAAATGCGTTTTATGTTGATGCTTGAACTGAGCGGACGACGCGACGGCCATTTTCATATTTTTTCGACACTTTTTGAAGCTGCTAAAATAAGGTGTTTTTCACATTTATTCAGCTTTACGTGTTGTGATTTGTTTAATTATGGTTAAGGATAGTGTACTGCATGGATTACAGAGTAAATACAGGGTGTAAAAGACAGCTTAGCAAAAACTGAAACCCTGAATTCAGACCATCATTCTAAATGATTTTCCAGTGGAATTTTCCCTCGGAAAATTTTCGAATTTTTTTAAAGTTTTTAAATATTATCTGCTTCAAAATTAAATTATTTATTCGAATACAATCTATTTTGCATGAAAAAACAACAATAACAGCGTAAAACACGAAAACCAGCAAAGTATATCGTATTTCGATAGCGGCGCAGCGCGGGGGGAGCGCGCGCGGGGCGCGGTTACGCGGTACGTTGCGTAGCGCTAAAGTAGGTAAATAACGAAAACTCCTGAACTTGACATTTCCGGAAAAAAATAATAACTTGTAGCTGATCATAGTCATGAGTAGTTTACACCATTTAAGTATTTGCTAAGCTGTCCTTTGCACACCCTGTATTGTATACATATAAGTTTTAACCTTTCTGTTAATGGGAATTGATGGGGCTGCAAATTTATGTATTTATTTCTTAAAGATTTGATTCTCAATCTCAACCCAAAAAGACGACATATATACGAGAAGTAGTTTAAATATTGTAAAGAATGAATAATACAATCAATATTATACAGGACGTTAGGTATCTCTCTTTCAACCTCTCGGGTGGTTAATCAGTCCATGAAACTGAACAACTTCCCCAAGGAACATAGGTCAAAATACGAAAAAAAATTTTGATCTCCCATACAAAATGCGCTATATGCTGATGGGAATATGCTGATGAAGTTTGTATTTATTCAGTTTCATGGACTGGTTAACTACCCGAGAGGTTAAAAGAGAGATACCTAAGCCCTGTATAAAATTATATTAGTTATATATATATTGATTTTAAATAATTTGATGAGATAATTAAATTAGTAATAGAGAATAATTGATTCCCTTTATTTAATTTTAAGTACCTAAGTAAATAAAAAGATTTTAAGTACCTCATGCATTCAGTATTTTTATTTATAAAGAAAAAAAGTCAAAGCATGACCCTAGACTAGGCTGGTATTTGGTACACAGAAAGATGGCATTAGGTATGGTGGCTGCCATTAGATACGGGAGGTATCATGATGATTAATTATTATTTTAAAAATATCCTTATAGTTTATGATGAGTTAGTTTTGTGTTTAATATATTTCTCAATTAAGTAACCTACGGATAAAAAAACTGTGACTGGTTCTGACCTATAATTCAAGAAAAATATAATTTTTTGAAGTTGAAATTTGCTCCAAAAGGCTGGTATTCGGAGCATCCACCCTATTAAGGATGTAAATCAGCCCACGAAACTGAACAACTTTCACCAAAGAACATTCGAAACATTATAAAAAAATTTCTTTCTTTACAACTTGTGCGATCATATGTTTTGCCTTTGTATGGGAAGTCAGTTTTTTTGAGGATTTCCTAAAACTGTTCAGTTTCATGTAGAGACTAACGATAACTAATTTTAAAATCACCTCCGTGACTTTTTTCACATTTCTAAAAATATCTGTTTTAGCTGTTGTTAGAGCGGAGGATCTTTGTGAAAGATATTGAGGGTTTGTGAAGAACTTTTTCAAATTATGTATTCGTTTTCGAAATAAGTAGTTTTAAAGAGTAATTGCGGTCTTTATCAGTAACCAGCCACATCTGCTTGACAACATTAAGCGAAAGGATAACAAATATGCAAAGAAAAATTAAGAACCGTAGTACTAATTACTATCTTTCACTAACAGTGTATTAATTTTAAAATATTAAAACTTAAGTAATTAGATAAATAATTCCGTATACTGTCTATTTATTGACATAGGTGTGTATAATGACCACAGGCATAATTACAAGTATAAGATTTTTAAAAAATGTACCTATGCCCACCTTAATGATATTGTTGTCTATTTGTAAAACAATTCCATATATTAAAATATTGTAATTGTGCTTGCCTTTTGTCTGAGGTAAAAACAAGCAAGATCCTGAATACCAATAACATAGCACTACTTTTGTATACTCTCGTTTGCAAATAAAGACGGATTTTATTTTACCTTTAGAGGGTTCGACGTCAGTACCTGGGCGCGCGGCTGCGCTCGCGATGAAGGCGGCTAGCGCGAACACTGTCAGCCACTGCCACGAACCCATCGTTACTAAAGCCTGTTCTGCGCGCGCGCACTACCACTTTATACGCGGATGATCAACACTGCGTAGGTAATGAGGAAACAACTCAGTAATACTGTTCGTCATTCGTATCTATCTTTAATGTTAGCGTTTAAAATAATTCAGGATTATCGAGCGATTTCACCGCTTAAAAGTATTTTTTTATCTGTGGTAGGTATTGAAGATAAGACACTGTTTTTATTTTTAAACTCTTGAACATATCCTTGACTTAGTAACTATTTCTCTAAAGGACGTGAATTTGTTTATTGAGTGGCATTCCATATGTTCCACGAAATGAATATTCTTTTTCTTAATGTTGACTTATTAAGTACACCAGCTACCTAACTAATCCATGGTTTCTCCCCAGTAACCACAGAAGGTACCCAAGTAGGCGTGTCGAAATCAAAACAGTAAAATCACCTCCCCAAGAACAATTCCTTGGAATAATTTTTATAGTTTCAAAGGTTTCAAAGATTCTCTTCATAAACAGAGACTCAAATACACAGACTTATAAGCAGACTAATTCCACTAAAAAACTGCAATTGCACTGCTGGGTGACTAATGTGCCCAATTGGGTTAAGCAACTCCTTGATATTGGTTGTTTTAAAGGCTTGGAATAACGTGGTTATGTTTGAATAAATAGCTAAACGATGTTATTCTGAGCCATGAAAAAAATATCAGTTACGTCGTAAATGACAGCCGCAAGCGTGCAGTTGTTGCTGCAGTTTTTAGAGGAGTTGGCCTGTTTAAAACCTTTTTTTTTAAACAAAATTTTGCCCCGACCCTACCCGGAATCGTTGTGGCAACTAACATTTTTACCGTAAACTCAAACGGTGAAGCGCAAAAATATAGTTTTGGAAACGAGGTGGAATATAGTATATTGGGTGACTTTTAATAAGTTTGCGAAAATTAAAGATGTGAATCAGCTCACGAAAATAAACAATTTCCCTCAAAGCACATTGGTCGAAATAAAAAAATTAAAAATTTCGCCGCCATAGAACTTATGCACATTTCTTTTTGAGAGTTTCATACGGGGTCCCTGGGGAAAGTTGTTCAGTTTCATGGGGAGAACCATCCTCCAAAGTTTCGCTTAGTAATTTAAAGCCCACCCCATATGTTCGTAACAATTTAATTTATTCCTCGCTTCGGAAAGATGCAATCCCATCAAAAACAATACTTGTCAAAAAAGCCAAGTCTCGCAACTCAGTTGTTCTGCGGTAAAAAGTTGTGAGATCCATGTAATACCAAGTCGGTTATTAATTTATTCAGTCTCTACTTAAGCGACTTTCTGTCTTAATACGTCCAGTCTCTAAGACCACGATCGTGGTCCATAACAATTGAAAATCAATTGTGTCTGGAATCTCCGTACTCGAAGCATTAAGTTGTTACGTAATAATTAACAGCATCTTATAGTGACGCATATCAATATTAAAATTCTTTAATGTTTTATATAAATATATCGAGACTTGGCCATCGCATTAAATAATTGAATTTACATGTGTTTTCAGGCGATTGAATTTACACGTGTTTTCAGGCGATGGCCAAGTCTCAATATATTTATATAAAACATTAAAGAATTTTAATATTGATATGCGTCACTATAAGATGCTGTTAATTATTACGTAACAACTTAATGCTTCGAGTACGGAGATTCCAGACACAATTGATTTTCAATTGTTATGGACCACGATCGTGGTCTTAGAGACTGGACGTATTAAGACAGAAAGTCGCTTAAGTAGAGACTGAATAAATTAATAACCGACTTGGTATTACATGGATCTCACAAATTTTTACCGCAGAACAACTGAGTTGCGAGACTTGGCTTTTTTGACAAGTATTGTTTTTGATGGGATCTCATTTCTTTTTGTATTTTGTAGACATATTTATATGGGACTAGCTTAAACCCACGGCTTCGCACGCAATAATAATAACTGCCGTAAAACATAGTTACGAATAAAGCCAATATTGAAAAATTTAACTGAAGACTTGGCTGTATGGGCTTAATTTTCTTTGCGGTCTTTTCTAGATTTTTTAGTTTTTCCTTGATTCATACACCAAACACTACTTATATTTCAAATTTGAAGCTTCTAGGTCTGCTAGAAGTGCCTTAGAATTTTGATGATCGGTGAGTCAGTGAGTGACAAAATTAAGAAATTTGACCCGTTATAATTCTTAAAATACTGGTTCAAATTGAATGAAATTTGAAATATACCGTGTCTTTACAATGCCTGCATGGTTACTGAAAATTTCAGTCTTCTAGTTTTATCCACAACGAAGTTACAGGGGGTCGAAAATGGTCTGAATTGCTTCGAGAAAAGGATGGTACGGCCGTGACGCTTTTTTGCTCGACTTGGTGGGGGCACTGCCGTGCCCCCAGATCTCGCCAAGTGTTAACTCGTAGCATTTGTTACAAATGATACTAAATTTTCCTGTGATTCATTGATTGATATACTTACTTTAGTTTAGACAATCGCTTAGACAAGGTTTCCCGAGAATCCGACCAAGCGTGCTGCACTGTTCTTGGTCACTTTCTTTGGAGGTAAAATACACATGTCACATTAAATTATTCAGTGACGATTTTCATAGTTCAAACTACTGATGACTGTTGTCTTCCTTCTGTAGGTATATATGGAATATGAAATAAAACAAGTTAATTGAAATAATCTGTAATAGGTACTTTCTTCAACGTCTACAGTTCCAAAACTTGAATCAATGATCTCAATACTTTAAAGACGAGTGCAGTAACAAACAAATAATTAACTCGAATACTGAGTAGATATTGCTCTTGAATAGGTACATATGTACGTACATTATTAACAACTAGGTATGTATCATTGATACCGTATTAATAACTTAGTCTTTTTAAACCTTCACGCGATTCTTGCACACCCGTGTGTCCAGGATTTGTATGGCACGCACCGCGCCGTGTAAACAAGCGCGCGACGGTTAATTTAACAAGTTAAAATGTATTTAAAAATATAAATATGTCAGCTGGTATGTACTTACCTACTACAATAGAATTCGTCTATAGATATCGAAGCAAATCAGCAGATCGTATGACGAGCTGATTTTAGGAAAAATAGGTAGGTTCACATAATTATTATTTTTTGTAAAATATTTGTCTACACCTTTGTGCAAAATTTCAGCTGTCTAGGTCCAATTTTTCATGAATTGGTAAGTCGAATCAGGACTTTCAGTATACAGTAGAATCTCACTATTACCTACAAACCAGCGGGTGTCGGATTATTGGAATGTTCGGATTACTGGATTGTGTAGAAAACCTCGTAGTAAATATAATAAAGCATTTCATGAAGGGAATACATATATTTGTGTCCATGTTCTAGGTACAGGTTTTTTTTTAACTGTAACATATCTCACAATTAACTAATTGCACGTTTTTAAAATAATCATTTATTGAGGTCTGATGACGTGGGGAGAGGTGAGGATGGCGCAGGCGGTGGTGCCGGATTATTGGATGTTTCGGTCTATTGAAGTGCCGGATTAGTGAGATTCTACTGTACATACATTGTATTGGCCAAATTATGAAAAAGTGACGTTTCACAAAATGCCCACGCTGTCCAACAGGTTGGTAATTTTATATTCGAACTTTGGTAATCGGAAGCGCTCTCTACTGTAGTAAGGAAGTACCTGTACCTAACAAAATTATAACTAAGTTGAATTTCCGATAATGCATTACTTATACTAAACAACAAGGTGTTATTGGAACAACCGAAACTTTCATACACCCCAACCATTTTGTTATTATCTGTTCCAACTTTTTATAAAAAAAACAATGAGATATTTGTATTTTCAAGTTTCATAGACATAAAATCGATTCTGCATAAACTATTTTCTCTGCTTTTTCTCTGTTTCGGTTATTTCGTATATCAAAATTACATGAAGTATCTGTAACGTAAAAGTGCCAATGTTAAACACGTTATACCAAATGTGACTCAACAATAACAATTGCCAGATAAATATTGAAAATTTTGTGATTTTAATGCCAACCAACATTCTAGTATGTATTTATTTATGCTAGTTTTTCCATTACTTATTGAGGTACAGGGACAAAGGCACATCATGCTATCCATAATTGTCAAATTTCTTCAATCGATTTTCATTTTTATCTCCAAGTATTAGAGTTTACTATCCATTGGGGAAATTTGACAGTTTGTGGTAACCTGATGTGCTGTGGACTGTACCATTTGTGTGGAATTTCCGCTTGAGACACTACATTTGATGCCGCCATATTAAGCGTTTGGTAACGTTGTTCCCAAAATAATTGTTAAACTTCAACTTCAAAGATAGTTTCTAAACTCGATTTCAGGCCAAACTACACACACCTTGCAAAAGTGCTTAGAGACAGGTATACATATAGCCTATTGAATTCGTATATTTTGCTTTGCAATAAATAAGGTAGTTTTTTTAAACATATTGATGGTAATGATGCTATAAGTTATCCACCTCGGAAATTTGTCAAATTCTTGAAAAACCACTGCATTTTCGAAGTTTTATAAATTTTTACAATCTAGATCTGTGTTCGTTTTTAATAACACCATCTTTTGAAAATATTGAAAAATATCAAGTTACGTCCAATTCAAGTTCATGATTTTAATAGCAGTCAAAACCATACTTCTAACCTCCTTTTTTAGTCGCCTTAGTTATAAAAATGTGTAAAGTAACCTTTTAAACCTGCTTCAAATTAGATTGGCTTGAAATCGAGTTTGGCCGTGTGATCCTCATTTTTATATCCGTACTAATATCAAAAATGTGAAAGTGTGTTTGTTAGTCCTTCCTTCATGTTGTAACGGAGCAACAGGTTACTTTTTCACGCGGAGAAAGTTGCGGGCGGAGAGCTATCTATACATATTATGAAGAGGAAAGATTTGATTGATTGTTTGTTTGTTTACATTTAATAGGCTCCGAAATTCTTTCACCATTAGAATCCTACATTATCCGTTATGGACATAATGTACATGATTTTCCCGAATTACCACGGGAACGTAGTCCTGAGCGGAAAGCTAGTTTTAAATAATTTCAAACAATTTTTATTGGAAACGGCTTCAGTATTGTCCCGGCTTGCGTGGCTCATATAAGTAATTAATTATCTAAAGATTGGGAGGAACATTATTTTACATTAAAATTATGGCGAGTAAAGAATATAAAATATATTTTAACATTCATTGCATTAGTAAGTAGGTACTAAAAAAATTGTTGAAGTTGTTACTATTTCTACAGGGATTTAGACTGTATTTGGATTTAAAATATCGCACAGAAAAATATTTTGATCACATTTCCTGTTGTAAATATTATGAAGATGAAAGACAGTATCCAAAAATATAAATCAAAGATGCTGACTTGTCGGGTAATACGGAACCGGCATTTATTACGCTGAGATAATTAAGTCTGACCATTGGAATACCGGCCCTTAACCAGTTAAGTCTTAACCGAGAGATAACTAATCTACTTCAGTAAATAAAATAATTAGAGTGATATTGATATATGTAGTATCAAGGTAGACCTAATATCGAAAAGTCGACTTTTAGTGAGGCGCGCGCGCAGCTCGGGCGCAGACGCGGCCGTAATGCCGATGCTGCTCTTTCCCATTAAAAACCTCAATCACTCTTCGTTTTATCTAAAATACTACTTTTTCGATATTGTAATAATTACTATAACTGAACTTTGACAAAAGTAGATGTTAAAGCCATAAATCATAATTAATGTTACCATGTGCATATTTGTAAGTGATTACTCCCTACTTTTGTCAAATTTCTTAATAATTGCCTATTTATTGCTTTTAATCTACCTAGCTACGTAAACTACTATTACCTATGACTATTTTGTCCGTAAAGGTATAGAAGACTAGCGGAGAGACGTTAGTAATAATCCGTACTCGCGTTGACCTCCTAGACTACAGCCGTGAAGCGCACAACACCAAGAATACAAAAATATACCACCCATCGTTTGGTCACCAAAATGATTCGACTTTTATACAAACATACTTTGATAGCATCTGTAGGATAGTAATAAGAGGAAGGTACTTACCTACTTATTTAACAAGAATAATGTACAGCAACTTTATGATTAAAGAAGTGGATAATTTTTCGAAGAATTCCAAATTAGATTTCAAGGTACCTAGCTAGGTAAACATTTATTTAGATTTTAAAATTCATGCGTGCTTGTTAGCGAATTGGCCGGAAAATTCTTTGTCCGATAACACATTAAAAAACTACTCCTGTTGCATATATGGGTGACTTTAAATGAGTTAGTGAAAATTAAGGATGTGAATCCGCCCGTGATATTTCATAACCCACAAGGGTCATAGGTCGAAATGCAAAAAAAAACAACTTTCTCTTAAGTAATTTCATATACTTTATAGAAAGTTTTAAAGTTTCGTGGGCAGAATCACCCCCAAAACTTTCGCTAACTATTTTACAGTCACCCAATATATACTGGTAAGAACAGTACATGTACATACTTAATTTTTTAGTGTGATGTGAAGTAGTTATTTAAAAATTACTTATTTTATTAATCGGCTACTTAACTAATTGGAGCGTTGCTTCATCAATTGTACTCGAATCTTATCTATTACTATAATTATATCTATTAACGTAACGACGGAACGGTATCTATCGTTATGAACTAGTTATTGTGAGTGACTGACCGTATAAAGAGCATTTAACGTGGTTATTAATATAGGTTGTCTATAAAACTAAATTAGTTTTCAATTTTTTCTGACCATTTCTGGCAAATATAATTACTAATTACAAAGAGGATTATGAATTTAAGACAGTTTTTTCCTTTTAACAGTTGACTTTGTTTGCTAGGTTTTTAATTAATATCCCATTCTTGAAATCGGTCTAAAGATTTTCTTTTTTGATTGAACGAGTTTAGTAATTTTATATACACCCTATATATCGACACACTGATGCAATCTCTTACTATGTTAGGGGGTAGGCCATGATAATTGTCAACTAACTTCTAATGTTCCTTATGCAGACTGTCAAGCTGCAACTTACTTTATCCTTAATCCTACATCAACAGGTCTTTGAGTATCAAAAGCGGTCTAGGGTACATAAGAATTAAGCTAGGAATATGCTAAAGTTATGTATACAGGGCTTTAGGTATCTCTCTTTTAACCTCTCGGGTGGTTCATCAGTTCATGAAACTGAACAACTTCCCCAAGGAACATAGGTACAAATACGAAAAAAAAAATTTGATATCCCATACAAAATGCGCTATAATGCTGATGAAGTTTGTATGGGAACTCAAATTTTTTTTTCGTATTTTGACCTATGTTCCTTGGGAAAGTTGTTCAGTTTCATGAACTAATTAACCACCCGACATGCTGAAAGAGAGATACCTAAAGCCCTGTATATAGCATTCAAGGTAACTTCAAGTTTAAAGGCAATTTTATAGTACGGGAAACTGGGACCAGAGAGAGGTTTGCTATTATGTGTTAAAGTGTAAGGCGGACATTTCCTATCTCATCTAAAAATTGACTACCTATCATAACTTTAAAAATTTACTACCCACCGTAGATATGAGTAGGTATCACGATTGAGATTTTGAAGTAAGTAAATCTGGCACCGTTTATGGTCTTTATAATGGTTCCTACTCTATAAAATTTTTCGAATCATATTGGCAGCTTGTTACTTCAAACACAAGTGATTGTTATTTTTTTAAGTTTATGAAGAAAAAACCCAACACTTAATTTTGTTACGCATATTTTACATATGCAAATCATCGCTTGGTATACTTAAGTCATTTGAAAACTATAAATAGTACGAATTTCCAGTATCCCACGAACCTGCAATTTTTTTTTAAATCGCAACAAACTGTACGAATTTGTTTCCAAATTAAATTTTCTTTATTTAAAAATATTAACAACTTAATTCTCATTGTAATTAGTTATTTTTATAAACATTAGGGTATATAATATAAGATACTGACTAGATTTTTGATTTTTCTCATGTTTTTTTTATAAAATAACAAATTTATTTTTCAAAATTACAACTAACTTTAACATTTTTGGTACTCTGCTTGATGGCCATAAACGCTAAATGGCTAACTAGTGTAGTAAACATATTAATGTTATGTGCCAGTTAATTTAGATTGGAACTGATATTTTAATTTTATCCCTGGGCTGCCACCGATACCAATAATTTTTAAATAATGAGAGTCTCCTAAAAAATTACTTTTTTGCAAGCGTAGGGTCTTCATTATTGGACTAGGTACCTACAGTTTTTTGTTACTAGCGAAGAATTTAAATATATAACACACATCAACACGGTTTAGGGATATTGCACGATTTTTCATACAAAAGAGGTCTGTTTGAGAAGCTATAAAAGCTATATACATGGAGGGCTATAATTTTCAGACGAGCAACTGCTAAACCTGAATTTTCAGTTCTAGTCAATAAATTTTGTTTTACTTGAAATTTGTGAAAACGTGACGAAAATGAAAAAGAAAATTGCGTAAAGTCGACCATCTTCATACTAAAAACAGGCAAAAAGTGCATTTTCGAAAGTATTCGTTTCCATCATGTTTTCACAAATTTCAAGTAAAACAACATTTATTGACTAGAATCGAAAATTCAAGTTTAGCACTTGCTCGTGTGAAAATTATAGCCCTCCATGTATCTCGAGTATGTTTTTATAGCTTCTCAAACATACCTCTTGTGTATGAAAAATCGTGCAATATCCCTAAACCGTGTTGATGTGTATATATCACTGATCCTTAAAATGTTATAAAATAATATATTATTACAGATAAAAAATATATATATGTCGCCGGAAAATAGTAAGAATCGTAAGTTGATCAATTTTCGAGGTAGTTTATCAATTAGCGGAAAATCATAAACGGTAGTTGAAATGTATTATTTAACGCAATAAATTTTAGCTTATTGATCAACTTACGCTGTCTGGCTGTAAGTTTATCAACTAACGATTTTGCCACACTTCAAATCATACACGAATGGACCAATCGCTGCTCAGTGTACATTTTACGTTAAACTTACATCCGTAATATAATACAATGTTCTCTGATTGGTCGATTCGACAACCGCTTAACGCACCCAACTACAGTCGTTTCTGTTCTGGCACTTCGCCGCGCCGGCCGCTGCCACAGCACGCTCGCTTCGCTCGCTCGGCTCGTGCGTTGAGAGTCGCAGAATTAACCTAACCTAACTCAACCAACCGTCGCAGTTCCAAGTGAGGCATTCAACCAATCAGTGTACAGCTCGCGATCGTCAGATCATTTTACCGCGAGACGCTGTAAATTGATCAATTACCGAAAATGTATACGTTAAATAATAAATTTCAATTGCCATTAAAAATTTTTCGTTAGTTGATGAACTACCTCGAAAGTTGGTCAACTTACGATTCTATTATTTTCCGGTGACATATATAAACTTCCGAGCATCGAAAAACATCAGGTCTCCTTACCTAAGATTTAACTGTTTTAGATAGAAATATTGCTCTTAAATTCACTAATAGCCTAACACGAATAAAAATTACAGGAATTTTAGGTACTATAGCCAAATATTGGCGCAGTTGTAGAGAAATGTGCCCTGAACAACATAGTACTTGGGTAAAACATGTAGGGTTCTGAAGTAAAAGTTCTTGTCAATGTATTCATGGATAGCTCGAAAACTGCGGCGTATGTATAAATTAATCTACATTAAATTTGTATACGAAAAGGCTCCAAGATTTCAATTTCGAGATTATCTGTAACCCGAAAAGGTCCACCACTTGTACAACGTACTATATGCTGGGTGAGATCGAATGTTACATTATTCTCTTTTTGCAAAATATCACAGACGAATGACTTCTTACCTTTCCTTATTCCGCTCCCAATCAAGTAAATCAGGAGACTTTTTTTAGATTTAATGATCTATCAGTAATTTTATTATGTTGTTTAGGAAACTTCTATGGCCCCATCAGGCGCATACAACAATTATTTCAACATCAACACATCAATTTGCCATAAATCAAATTTGATACAAATAAATAACAGTAGAAGAGAGGTCTTTGCCCAGCAGTGGGTTATTCTGACATTTTGAGCTAGGATTACCAGTAACTAATCAATAATGATAATGACGGTAAAAACATTTTTAATACCGTCGTACGGTTAGCTTCAAAGTTGGTGAAACGTCTTATATAGGTATTCAAATGTTTTTTTTGCAAACTAATACAGTTTTTCCAATTAAACAATTAAGCTTAATCACTATTTAAAAAGTTGGTATCTCTATAACTGACTGAACAAATGTTTGTTTGGTTACGAAATAACGCTGCCAATGCTTAAATCTGTATGCAAACAAGGCTCCTCTTACACTTATTTATTAATGGTCTTTGTGGGATTAACAACTAAACTTTGACAGAACAACCTCTTACAGTTATTTATTAATGGTCTTTGTGGGATTAACAACTAAACTTTGACAGATAGAACAAGTATAACCAGGAACCCTAAATATTTCTGCATCATCATATTTTCTTAACACCTGAAGCGTAAAATATTCTAGCGTATAACTTGCATTATTCGGACACCACTTAAACTGCTAGTAGGCAAATGAGGTAGGTAGGTGCTTTAGAAAATTAAGCGAAAATGTAAGTACCTAAAATATTAGTCCATGCTAAAATTTATTGTATCACAACGCGCGCGATAATTCTGCCAATTATTATGTTGTGATCTACTAGGGCTTCAACCAATAAGTGCAGTGCACTGCATTGGTTAGTAGAGAATGAGCGGGGTTGAGTAGCGCGAGGGTTTGCGAAGGATGTGCGCCTAATGGCGCATGCGCTGGTCGGCGTCAGAGCACGCGCAGGGGCGTCCGGCAGTCCACGCGATCCATCCACGCTATGTCTCGCGTCGTCACCTGCAAAAACAAAACCTTTTTGTTATTTCTTTGCGTTATACAGGCTTCGTTGGGTTGGTTTTTTAACCGAGTTAGCAACAAAAAAGAGCAGTTACGACGTTAATTTAATTGATTTTATGACATCCATCACGTGAAAAATTTTGATCTCCCATACAAAATGCGCTATACTTATGCTAATGAAGTTTGTATGGGATATAATTTTTTTTTCATACTTGGACTTTTGTTCCTTGGGAAAGTTGTTCAGTTTTATGGACTGATTTACCACCCGAGAGGTTGAAAGTGAGTTTGAAAGTTGAAAGTAAAGTACCTAAAGCCCTGTATATACATATACCTATACAAATATATATAAATATAAAAACACAACGAACATTAAGGAAAACATTATAGAAAGAAGACAAAAAGAACATTCGACGGAAAAAAAAATATATATTTAAAGTTGACAAAAACCATAGCCATAAACTAATAGTTGCAACGCGATTCGAAGATCCTCCTCAGCATTGTTTTGAAAGTGACCAAGGTTTGCGCGGATCTTAGACTACTGGGTAAGGAGTTCAAAAGGCGTGCGCCGTGCACTGTGAAGGATTTGGTGAAGTAATTAGTCTCATGAACAGGCAGGTCGATGAGGTACCTTGTGTTACTGCGCGGTTCCCGCCCGCGGCCATCCGAGAGAAACGCAAGGCGTTCCTTGAGATAAACCGGGGCATGTGGTTCACGCAGTGTTTTGAAAACTAAGCACAAAATATGTGTATCACGGCGCAGCCGAATGGGTAGCCACTTGAGTTTCGTCCTGTATTCGGATATATGGTCGAACTTTCTGACTCCATAAATGAACCGATTCGCCATGTTCTGCAGTCGTTCCATTTTGTTGAGGCGTTCCTCTGTCAAGTCGAGGTACGCAACATCTGCATAGTCAAGCAACGGGAGAAGGAGAGCCTGAGCGAGCGCGATTTTAGTAGGAATTGGAAGGAAGTTTCCTAATATTCGTAACGACATAAACGATGAAAATACCTTGCGACTCACTTCTCCCACCAGCTTCGACCATGACAGCGTCGCATCCAAAAACAGTGTCACAGTAACTAATGTTAACGTCTTTGTATAATAAAAGACATTAGCACCCAGACTTAAAGATAAGTGAGTAATTTTTGGAAGTACCTTCAGAACCTGATAGCTGAAAATTAGCCGTCGGCCCAGGTTAGCAGGTATTCATATGTTAATAGTACATATTAGCACTACTCTTTCCTACAATTTTTGTTAATGAGAAAATAAGTAAGGTCTGGCGGCCCTCGGATCTCAGTTTATTAGAATTTCAATAGAAAATCTATGAAATTATTTTCAGTTTCGCTGGCTCACTCTATGTTGGGGTTTTTGCTGGCTCACTTAAGGTGACTTTTTATATATATTTTTTTATATATTATCATCAGAATGTAGTGAAGAAAATCGAGCAATTGATCTCTAGTCCGCGGAGGGAGGCCTCCTATAATTATGGTGTAAGTCTGATTGGTGTTTATAAAACCGCCTAATGTAGCCCAGTGTAGTATCATTCTCCTGATGATGGTAAACGTCATATTATCTGATTTAACCAAATCCTGGATCACGCTTAACAATACCTCAAATTAAGGACGGGACACAACACTAGGAGGAAGGGGTAGAACGCTACATAATTATTTGTGTAGGTGACCTGGTGCATGGAGTAGACGGCCAGCACGACTAGCACGTGCATGATGTTGTGTGAGTTCAGGCAGCGGTCCACGGCGCCCGGGAACCACTTCTCCGGAATGTGCAGCGCGCCGATCACGCCGCCGCCGAGGGACACCGCGTCCTGAAAATAGCAGACACGACCATACACGACCATACCTACACTTACGCCTATAATCTCTGTCGGGGTAGGCAGAGCACATGCAGAGCATCATGTGGTTCTAGAACTACTTGACGCCATATTTCGAACTATTTTTGAGAGGTATGAGCTGAAGAATAAGTATAGTGGTTGTTTGGTTGTCAGCCTTTCGCTCACGATACACCGAAACTCTCGCAGTTCATTTTATCGACTTTTACGGGATGCCTGGGAACAGTTGGCAGCTGGTTCATTTTTAGTTTAATTTTTACTCTCAGTCCAGCGTGGAAGTGTCTCTACCGTTTGCTATTAAAAAAACGTTTATAGTGTGAGTAAGAATCTTCCGATTCTGTATCGCTTGTAGTAAACGATACCAGAAACTAGCCAGATATTTTTTTCGTTTTTTATTATCACGACCTAACTGCGTGGTTATTACGGCAGTTCCCCCAGTTATTTGGCTCAAAGTACCTATGCCTTGTGTTACGTTGAGTGAAACCTTATTTATTATGGAAGCCTTTGAATTGCGACCGATACATGTGACTCTAAGATAAAAATAAATGCAGCCTGCTGAAGTGGTAAGTAGGACAAGTTAAATTAAACAGAACTATTGCTTCCAGAATATTCGTCTTTAGGACGGTTAATCTTGAAGGCGCCAGTGCTGTATCTAGTATTAGTAAAATATAGCTACAAGTCGAGCTTTCAAACTGAAACTTTACGTGATCATTTTTTTTTCAGGAGGATATCAACTACTGACTTGCAAGCAAATATGCCGACTAAGTGGCTGCGGGCTAAGATATGTGTAAAAAATTTAGTTCTTCATCGCAACCAGTTGTGATAGAATTGTTACCTCGAGAAATGTCGTCACACATGACTTTGAAATTCATGCATTGCGTTGATATTGATACCCAGTATGCGCCGTTTATGTTGATGACGTCATTCCGGGTCATGTGCCCACTTACTTTGTTTTTTTTTATTACATCTTTGACAAAAATGATTTATTAATGATCAACCTTATTATCGCAGAAGATACTTTAGAAATGCTTCAAGTACAAATAATATAAATTAGCTATTGTATCGTGTAATTTGGGTCAGGCGTTCACTGTTACTCTACCGGTGCGGTGTTCCGTCCGCCGCCACAAAGTTTGGGGTAATCCAAGTAAAGACATTATGTTAGCATTGAGGGTGCGACTCGGACCCATTTATTATTAGTTCAGGAGTGGGCGTGGCTGGCGAGGAACCAGCGCTGTCCTTCCCCGAGGCGGTCTAAGAGAATTAATACTTAGTGCATATGTACAAGTACCTACATACATTCGTGTCGAAGGCAACCCGTGACAACTGGCACTAATTAATTGAGTCAAGACAATCTATTAGTCACCACTTATTTGTTGACGGCTTATATAAAAATATCATAGAAAAGAGACTTGTTTTTTACTTCTTTGGAAAATATGGTTTGTTTTTTGTTTATTCGTACAGTAATTTTTTTGCCAATTATTTATATTCAAATAAGTGAAAGTAGAATCTTCATGTTTTGTAAGTTTTCTTCTACGATATAAATAAAATTTTGATCTGAAAGCTTTTGGAGTCTCGTTAAATTGAAGTCTAAATTAATAAATCTTTAATGTTTTCTGTAGAGGTCAGGGCCGGTGATAAAACACAATTGCCATTACTGTTAAAGTTTTTCTTTCACATTTTTTAAAAATTTATGTGCAATGAAAAAGAAAATTTAAATAGGATGGCGGAGCTAGAGGTGAGAATAAAAATGAGTTGACGTCCGTCACACACTGCAATTTCCACACCCGTGTAACATTTACACGACATTTTTCCATAGGGATGCGAGAAAATACACAATGAAAACCTAATTATTTAAACCATAACGAAGTGCGCGAGTTGACGTCACGCACTGCAACCTCCACACTCGTGTAACACCTAAACGACATTTTTCAATAGGGATGCGAGAAAATACTCAATGAAAACCGAATTATTTAAACTCTAACGAAGTGCGCGTACTCTAAAATCTCACATCACATGGTAAAAAAAAAAGAATAAGTTCAGTCTTGACAATAATCTAGTTCAGAAACTGTGTCGAGGATGTAGCAAGTTCACCTTAAAGAAGCCTATTAACTCGAACTCTAAAGAGATTCGGGTTGTATGAACTCGGAAAAGCAGTACATCCTGTAAAAAATAAGTTCAAGTTTTATTTTTGCTAAAGAACTAAAAAAAATGTTATCTGCTCTAGACATAGCGATTTACAGATGATAATTATGCACACTCAAGGACTATCTGTGATAACAACTACTGCCTACCTGTTTCGCATATAATTCCGCTACGTAAGTAACTATTGGAATGTCTATAAGTGTATAGTAAATATAACAAGAAATTTGCAGAATCACACTTACACTTTATAATGACACTTTACATGTGACAAATCTATGACATGGTTTTCCACTTAAGGCATAGCGGAATCTTGACAATGACTAATTAACTCACACTATGTGAGTAGTCATTTACATTAATCATTAAGGTGAACTAAAACCTCGTTAAAATATGTCGCATCCATTCATCTGACAGTCATTTGTACAGTCTGTTCCCTCAATTAAGTATCCACGCAAATTTCTTGTCTGCTGATGATAACGTTCAAATTAGAACTTTAACTCGATGCATTGAGAGTACAACATAAAGCTCATTATTTAGTTTTTTTTTGTCAAAAATAAGCAATAGCAATCGCTAGATTCTGTTCTGATGCTAGACAAGCATAAAAAACTAACTCGCGCTCTCGAAGGAATTCTCAAAATTTCGGGAAAAATGTAGCCAATCCTTGTACATACCTATCCTTGTATCCTTTACCTTAAACTAAGTAATAAATGCCCTTGAACTGTATTGTGATCAAGAGCGAACCCTTTATTAATAAAAAAAAAACCATACTTTCGTCAAAAACCGGTTGGATAATTTTGGCGTGAAAACGTAACAGACAGATAGAATACTTTCGCATTTATCATATCAGTATGGAAATAAGTGGCAAATGCTTAGCAATTTGTCACTACGGTTATTGACTATTCGGTTATTCTAGAGTAAGATACTCATAAGTAGTTGGTCCTTGTATGTACCTATTTAACGATGCCACTGGTAAACTGAACTACTTTACCAGTTGTTCTCTTCTACTGAACTGAATCAATGGGAATAATGACTGCAAGTATTTTAGTATTTTAGACTTACAAGTTTTCCATGGGACATTCAATGATGGTTCGTTCCATTTTCATATCTCTTACCCAACATCGTAAAAACATATATCTACTAACATACACAAACATGCTGTTAATTACTTGGTAACCTGATCCTCCTTCATAATCTAACCACACCTCATTTTCCCCAAGCGCGAGGAAGCCACACCGGTGCCGTGCAAACTAACACATATTTTATTACTAACTAAAGTATACCCGACGAAACTTTGCCGAGCGCTCAGTAATCTACTTTTCTCAAGGGAAGAATATTAGAGATAACAGGTGACAAATTTTTTAAAAGACTGCACCGAAAAAATACGTAGGTAGCGTAATCAGAAGTATAGTGAATTTATGTTCCTTGACTTTTGTTAGTAGTTTAAAAAAAATCTGTTTTGGGAAATTAACACTAAGGCCGCCTATTTCATGTCTTTCTGTCTGTGTTCTTTAGTGTAGTTGTCTTTTAGTAAATTATTTTTCAGGGTACCTACTCGCATTTAAAAGTACGAAAATTCAAAGCCTAGTAAACAGGTATTAGTAATAGTATCATATTGTGGTGACCATAACCCCAGAAGCCTCATCATGGAATTGAACGTTTTTACATTTGCCAATAACTAGTTCCGGAAATAGTGATAAATAGTACTACAATGAAATATTTAGTCCCTCAATACTTTTCCACTTATAGATAGGTGGCGGTGAGGCTGCTGGGATGACGTCACTCCAGAATCCTCATCAAGAACGGCTAAAGCTAGCGACATGCTATTGATCTCAAAAAATAATTATGAAATAGTTCTACCCCTGTGCCAAATCTCAAAAATAATGGTTCAGGGAAACCAGAGATATGAGGGTATCTCGGTGAGTATGCTGGGCTGATGTTATCCCAGCATACTCACCACAAAATCTCGATATCCGCTAACTCTTTCCTGTCGGAATTATTGTCAAAAAATAGTTCTGAAATTGTTCTACAGTTTGCATATGGTGTCTGTATCATATAATACACATAATGTAAAAAAACTACAGTCAAATTTCCACGTACATTTTTGTTGTGATGTACAGTCGCGCACAGAAATGAATCTTTAAGTCGTTTAGTTGGAATTTAACTTACATCTTTTTATTAATGCAAAGAATAGAATTAGCCTTTACCTAGGTGTAATGATTCCAGTGGATTAAAACACCTTAGTTTTGAATATTTAAGTATCGGAGATTTTTCCAATAACTAGCATTCCGCCCGGGACTTCGTTCCCGCGGGAATCCGGGAAAATTATATATCCTATGTCCATCGGGGATAATGTAGCTTTCTAATGGTGAAAGAATTTTTCAAATCGGTACAGTAGTTTCGGAGCCTATGCAATGCAAACAATCAAGTCTTTCCTCTTTACAATATTAGTAGTATAGATAAGCGAAATATAGTTAACAATTTTTTTTTGCACGTGTTATTGATTCTAAATACTTAAGTTCAGTCTAAGCTACGCATTAAAACATTTATTTTACTTAATACTATGCTTTTTAATACTCACATTTTGATAATCTTGCAGACACAACCCAGTTCCAGATTTGGAATAAACGCTCACAATTTTTTGCGCGTGCTTTGAACGAAAACCAACGTCAAAACGCCATATTGTTTGTTTGTTTCACGTCGCCCGCGTCGGCGCCACTGCATTGTCAGTCAATCACAGTACAGTGAATCTTATGTATATATGTTTAATAGTCAAAATAGCATGTCATTGGAGAACACGCCATCTATGCAATAGGGACAGAATCATCTCAACACTATAGTTACCAGTGTTACCAAATAAGTTTTAGTTGTTTTACACAACCATAGCCTTAAAGTTTTACCTAAACAACAATTTGTTTTAATATTTTTTTAAGTTTACTTGTAATACCTAATTTACACCAAGAACATAAAAAGGATTGAAAATAGCACTAGTTTGAAATGGAGCTAAATTTAATTAATAAAAAATATTTTTTTCGTTCCTGTCCATATGAGTAAGTAGGAGGTCGTTGAGTTACTAATAAAATACAAATTATATCAATACAAATTATCCACAAAGCTCGAATTTACGGGAATCCCTTATAGACAACTTGCATATCAATAAATAAACACTGATATGACTCTGAATAACACCTCTTTTATTGTAGGTAAAGGGAGACAAGGACATATATCAATTACATTCAGTGCGCGTTCGTTCGTCACTGTTTCTTACTCATTTTTGTTCTTCTTAAAAAACTTATTTTTATCTACTTACGGTATTTCAGAAGAATTGGTCAGTACTTAGGTATAAAACGCTCATTCACGTAAAATGTTTTGTTTGTTATACCAAATTTGTTAATATAAATAGTTTGTTTTTATAGTCTTTATTAAATTTCCTACATTTTCAAAGTTAATACAAATATAAACTCAAATTATGACTGAATAGTTTTTTTTTTTACTCTATCCTCCTGAGACCCAGACCCCTAAATGTTGTCCGATTTTCATGAATTTTCAGAATTTGGTTAAGTATGATACGAAAAACAAGAAAAAAATACTAAAAAAATTCTAACCCCCCTACACACGCCAAAATGGGGGGTGTCACCAGTGACACTGCGGGTTCCAATTACATTAAAAAAGTTTTTAATCGAGTAATGTGTTTATTAAATCATAGTGAAGTAAATTCTGTTTTTCTTGATTGGAATCGAAACATTATCGCAAATTTCAGTAATTTGTGGATGTAAGATTTATTAAGATTATTGAGGAGTATGAAAAATAAAAAAAACAATAGTGATTTGTGTTGAAACATAGAAATATCCTGCAGGTTGAACATTTAACAAAGGTCTACTGGTGGCATGACCTAAGCCGACACTTCGCCCGGCCATCCTTTAAAAATATAGGTAGCTTCTTCCAGCTTCTTCATGATGTGAGGAATGGGTTCAACAAGCTTTAGCTTTGGATAAGGCAGATCTTCAATGTTCAATTCTTCTACAGAATGGATACTACTGCAAAAACTGCGGGTGGCGCTGATTCTATACTGCTTTCCGCTCCTTGGCACAAATAAAAATTCTAAAGCAGTCCATTAAGTTGAGCTATTAGGAACACCTTAATCCCTTCTGGATTCGGCTTTCCCTTCATGACCTGCTTCATTTTACACTTTCCTGTATCCTGTTTCCTTTCCTGTTTTCTGTATTATCTGTTCGTCAATCTCCACATTTTGGCTCCTTTGGTTTTGTCTACAACCGTTCTTAATCAATGAATCCATATGAATTTTCCAAAAGCAGTTGATAGTTTTCATAGATGAAGACACTAGTTGATCGTCAACTATTTTTATATTGCTCCTCAACTGGAAATATCTGTTCCGAGTTGTGGCATTAGCTTCTAGTGCTGCCTTAGTGTCAGCAGCCCAGAACATACGAATTCGAGGAAGCCCTAGAATACCAATTGCCATGGAAACACCATGTCAGTTCGCATTTCTTCTGGATTAATATTTAATGACCTGCTGGTTCTATGCGTGATGTTAATATTAATACAGTATGACATTTTCCCAAAGAACTCAGGTTTGATATTTTGGCAAAAGTATTTATAGGAGTTTTTGACAGTAACTGTAGGTTTATTTAGTGGTGGATCCTCACTTAAATTCGTTGAAGTATTGGCAAAGGTATTTGTACGATCCCATCAAAGAGGGCGGTCCGTCGATCTCCGTGGATTATGTGAATGTGCAAGAGATATAAGCGGCTCTTCATCAGAATCATCCCACACACTATTAGCGGGCGATCTAGGTATTACTTCCTCAGAGATGTCTTTCTGCTCGGCAGCAAAGTCATCCTCTTCATCTTCATCAACATCTTCGCAATCAGATTCGTCGAAGTTGAATAATGTCCTTCCGATTTGTCTATCTGAGAGTCCCGTAAAAGTTCACATTTTAAATCGTTAATGCCGAAAGTGTCACCCATGACACCCGAAGAAATCGTCAAAAATTAATCTCAAAATTATGATTTTTTGATAATTTTATGTTAATATCTGAAAGATGTATGAAAATGCCACACAATCGACACAAAACAACTACATAAAAGTTATTTTAAATAATATTTACCTTGCCGGGAACTCGCCCTGTCGGTAAATGCACTTAATCGATAATTCAACGAATGTTTACTACAGAAAAAACCCAAATGTAATGAGCCAAAATAACCTAGAAGGCTTGGTCTTCTCATACTGTCACACATTATTGTCAAAGTTTTTACTAATACCCACAATTGGCGCGAAAAAAAAAATAAACTCGCAAGTGTCATGAGTGACACCTAGGGTCTCAGGAGGTTAGAGTTCTTATAAACGTACCTAATAAATACTAGATATGTGCGCCGATGCTCATTTCTATACGCGACTGTACTACAGCAAAAATGTATGTAGAAATTTGACTGTCGTTTTTGATACATTATGTGTATTATATGACACAGACACCATATGCAAACTGTAGAACTATTTCAGAACTATTTTTTGACAATAATTCCGACAGAAAAGAGTTAGCGGATATCGAGATTTTGTGATACCCTCATATCTCTGGTTTCCCTGAAGCATTATTTTTGAGATTATTGAGGTACTAATTATTTCATTGTAGTACTATTTATCACTATTTCCGAAACTATTTATTGGCATATGTAAAAACGTTCAATTCCATGATAAGGCTTCTGGGGTTATGGTCACATATTGTGGCAGGATTTTGCTTGCCTAGAATAATTTATTCAAACCAATTTAAATCCCCGTAAAATGTAACTTTTGTCACATCATAAATAATGATTTATTTAATAAGAAGCACCCACATGACGACTGACCCGAAACTGTTACACTAGATATTGCCTACGTAAACAAAAACATCCAACATTATGTAGGACGATGTACACACGAGCGATGACGCAGGTCATAAACACAGGGTTCCAGAGCCTCACACACACCATACATGTAGCACCGGCGATTGTCGACTTCATGGAGCAGATATGTACAGAACAACGTTTTAGAAAATACAATGAAAACAATTTTGACATATTTATGAGGTTGACTGTTTTCTTTTACCATGTAAGGAAATCAATTATTTGAAAACAATTTCACTTAAATAAATCCTTGCATCATTATCAGATAAGTTTGGCTAATCTGATGATGATGTTAAAATTTTAAACCCGTCATAAAATTGTTGGCGCGAATGACTTTGTTTAAAGACTGCAGTCAATATACAATAGCCGGGACCGTCGAGACGGTTTAACGAGCCATCCCAGTACGGAAAAGTAAATTAATTAGAATTGATCACCCTTCACGATGCATCGCCCATGTACGTTGCTTAACCCTACTGACTGACCGATTCCAAACAGTGAAATTTCGGTATCTCCACTGCCTCAGCTCTGGTTGGTATGACACTGGACACGTGCCAATACCTCGTCGCACCGCTCCTCCTTCCTTCAACTGTTTATTATTTATGTATTACCCCAATAATTACAAGTTTTATTATACACTCCGCCAACATCAATGTCATACTTATTGATTGGAAGCTTTAATTTTCCACATCTTGAATGGTTTATACATATGTATATTGATTTTAAAATATCTATTTTGCACCAACACTTTTGCACGAAGCAAAATAATCAACTTGCCCCGATAATTTTTTTAAATGAAATTGTCGTTTTTACAAAAATGACTTATACTTAAATAGAAATGGTTTGTTCTATTTCTTCATTTTGTAAGACGCACTCCAAAAATTTTAACGTTCCCATGTTTTTGAATGCGTCAATGTTTTTAAACATTTTTGTAATGAAGGTGTACGTAAGTATTGATAGTACGTATCTAGACTAGATTAAGCCTTATGTTTTAATTTTATGTTGAACAAAGACCGTTTAAAATAGTAATAGTTTTATGATCGAAATCGATTTCAAATTCGACATACACTGCGACTGAAAAAAAATAAAAATAATTGAAAGTGTTTAACAAATGCAGCGACGTACTCGAGTCAATAGAGATCGATCAATGTAAATTGGAAAAATCGGTTGTAACTCCTATGTCCAGCTATTCTGGCGGTACAGTAAGTTCTAAATATAATGGTACTAAGTATTCGTTGATGCTAGTGTGAGTTGAGCCTGACCTGGAGGAAGACGTGAATAATAGCGTGTGGATCGCCGCCGCCGAGCCGCGCTGCGCGGGCGCCGGCCAGCAGCAGTCGCATGCAGAACGGCGCCGCGAAGCACAGCCGCCGCTCCCAAGGGGACCACGCTCGCATCGCCTGTCATGTAAAATTCTTGTTGATGTTCTTCTTTCGTAGCTAGTTACGAAACTTAAGTTACAAAAATGGACAAAGCCCCGAAACCTCTATTTTAGACCACAATGAAATTTTTAAACCTCTATTTTAGATAACATTAATTTTTGCACATAATTAAGGTGGTGATCGGTGGTGGAGGTTTAACCGTGTGGTGATCGGTTGAGAATAACACCACCCCATCTCTTTCCGTGGGTGTCGTAAGGGGCGACTAAGGAAACACAAATGAGACCTGCCTCCTAATAATCCATCCCAGGCAACAACACTTCATTTTTTTCTGAATCAGAGGTGTCGTCCTATATGGTCTCATGCGGTGTGGTAGGCTCTGTAAAGGGTCGTCTGGTTCGCGACCACCCTCCTACCGAAGTCGGACGCCAAACAGCTTGCTGAGTTCCGTCAGTGCGTGGGAGTACCAGTGCCTTTATAGGCATTTTCTGGGTTAACTCGCTCCATCGTCGACCTCATCTTTGACCTTATGGTCAAGATTGAGGTCAAGAGTTAACCCATCTTATAATAAAAAAACAGGTGTAAATTTTGTCTTTAAAATCTGAATTTCTACTAATCCCTACTAATATTAAAAATACGAAAGTAACTCTATTTGTATGTCTGTTACGCTTTCACGCCTAAACTACTGAACCGATTTTGATGAAATTTGCTACAGAGATAGATTAGGCCTTGGGAAAAGACATGGGCTACATTTTATTCTGCAGCTGGGCACGATATAACCTGTAATCCACGCGGGCAGAGAATAAGGTTACGTTGGCGAGTAAATATCAATTCATTATTTACCAATGGCTCTTGGCAAACATTTCTGATTAGTCAGTTATTACTTCATAGTCATGATAGAGATTCTCGGCGGGATTCTTCCCCGGATTGAGTGGAGATTTATGAGGATCGAGCATCGAGTAATATGCTGAAAAATTCAACGCCCTAACGATACTACATCATATCGGACGTAAGAGCCTCCATAACTCATCTAGAGAGGACGTAATTTCTATGACTAGGGAAGGAAAATAGTTTTTAGTTCCTAAATAAATGCCACTAAAGAACTGGGGATTTGTAGGGTTGTTCTACTTCTTACTATATTATCCTAATAATATAATAAATGATAAAAACATGCAAAAGTTGTTAATGATAGAAGGATGTTTGTTTTTATCAAGAATTAAATTACATAAAATGTTGCTAAGTATGTAATTTTGCCAAATTTTCATGAGAACGAAGTCCTTGGCGGTAAACTAGTTATTTACCTATATGAGAAAATATTCTACTTGACTAATTTTAGTTGATTTTTCGTTAGAATTTTCCGGAATCGTCAGGGAAACAAATCTTGTTAGGATTTTCCATAGTTGAGATGGACGGTTTAGGCTAGATTAAATATATATGTTACAATTGTCACAGATAATTAGTACTAGAGATAAATAGTTTTTAGTGCAAAATGTTGATTTACCTTATAGAGGCCAAGAAGGCTCCCGAGGCAGTAGACGGTGAGTGCGGAGTATCGCAGCGGCGCTGGCGCACAGTACACCGTCGCCGTCACCATCGGGATCGCACCTGACGGAAACAACAAATATTACTATTACTGACGGCCGGTTTGGTCGAATGGTAGTGGCGCTGCATCTTGATCGACGAGTCCTGCTTTCGATTCCCAGTCGAGGCAAATATTTGTATAAAAAGCAGATGTTTTCCTCGGGTCATGTGTGTTTGTGTCCGTCTTTATGTATGTTCCGAGGGATCCACGACACAAGGGAAAACCTTAGTGTGGGCCTTTGAGTGTGTAGCGTTTATTTTAATTTTATTACCCCTACTGTTTGGTCTCCTTGCGATCTAGACTTTTTTTTTTGTAGACCAGTACTGGGCCAAGCGTACTGTATAGCACAGTATATTGGTGTATACGAAAGTGACATTTGCAGAGTGAGGCCGAGGCTTATCTACTGGGTGGCTTTAAATGAGTTAGGATGTATATAGAATGTAAATTAATATGTGAATTAGCCTACTAAATTCAACAATTACGGGTTTGTTCATAACTAAGTTACAAATGTAAGGATTTTCCTTTCTTTTGAAAAGAAATGTTGATAATGCACGATGATAGGTTCCCAATTCCCATGAGGAGTTTATAACTGGTTCAATAACTCACCATAATCATGGACGTTGCCCAACTGTGAAACGTCCATGTTCATGGTTAAATGCAAGCGCACATTAGGACTAACATAACTTTTACGTATGAGGGAAGTAAATTACAATAAATTACAGATTGTGAACAGTTTCTATTCATAGAAACACTTTTCTATTCATACAAAATTAATCTCATTTTTCGCTATCGTATACTTCCATTTACCACTTCGCTAAGTGACAGAACGACGATGGCACGGTTTGAACGAAAAGGAAATAGATTTAAACTAGCACTACTCGTGAAGTAGAAACTTGAAAGTGAATTATGATGATCTCGACTGAAAAATAGCATCAATGTAACAAAAAAAAAAATTTTGAAAGTTACTGGATTTTTATAAACTGGACTAGGCATTCCGTTTTTTAGAGTATAAGAGAAATATAAGCACTATATTAGGAGAACACATTTCACAAAGGTATTTTGACTGTTTAGCGTGTTAAATTCTTCTAGACGTTATATCTGCGAAAAGCTTAGAAGTGATAATTTTTGTTAGACCCAAAACCGCGTAGTGACACGGTCATTGCCCAGAATTCTAAATGAACACGAAAATTGGGTTATTCGAGAGAAGTAACTTTGAGGCTAAAAGAGAGCCCATGTCCAGTCCACTCCATCATTAGAGGGTGACCGCGTCGTCGTCGGTGCACGCCCCATCCCCGTACCCCGCACCCCACACATGATGGATTTGTTTTTAATGATCGCCCACCTTTTTCTTTCACTTCGTGTACATACAAACGCTGCCAATCAATACCATGTCACACTACTTAATATGAAATTGTAATGTTTTATTTGTTTTTATTACGATTGATATTGACATGTCAATGTACAGAGGCCAGCGCATCAGGTTACTCCACTTTCATTGCAAAACCGCTCTTATCATGGCGAGCTACTTCATGATGAGGTCAAAAGTCTGAAACATTTCATGAAATGTGACCATTTCATTAAATTCTCAAACATTATACATTTCCTAGGATATATTGTGTGTATTAAAAAATCTTTGAAATAATATTTTATAAGTACATTTCCTAGATAGCCTCGGAATTTTATACAACTCCTAGGGATTGTACCTATACAATTCCTTGGATTTCATACATTTCCGGTAACATACATAACGAGCAATACATTTCGCTCTAAAACTTAGAATGTTTTCTGCCCGACACTTTTGACAATGTCGGGAAATACATAAAAATAACTTGATTAATGGTTTAAGATGGCACTCCGATGGCACTCAGATGGTGTGTCCCAGTTCTTTGGCGTCCAAGCAACCGTATGATATTGTATGGGATAACATGTCTAACACAGAGAACAAAAAATGAAATAAAAGACAAATCCAGCTTTCAAGGCGTCATTGTTTCAGTTTTAGGCGCGGCAAATAGAATGAACTTGGCGTACGTTAGGTCCTACTAACTTTATTTGCGGTACCACCTCTATCTATCCCTGAGAAAACTTTAGTTATGTTGGGTTACTGTAACGTACTGTACTCGTACAACACATATTTGCCTTCTTGTTTAGATAATTTAATAATATTCCAGATCTAATGATTTTTTTATGACAGAATTGTGTACCCATTACTATCTAAAACAAAAAAATATCTCGTACAGTCGACTTCGGCGACGTGAATCTGTCGTCCATTGATCGGTATATTTAATCATTTTCATAATCCGATTCGAGTAACTACTAATTTATTTGTTAAGTGTCCACTATTTAAGTATTTAAAATATCTCATATACATCGTTGTTTCTCAGCATAACATCCATGTGGCACAATATCAATGAACCAATAAGAGGAAAAAGAGTTTTTTAACCAAGTTGAAATCTTTTTTAGGAAAAAAAAATATTTTAGTGTTTTGTGTTTTTTTTATTATAATACTTTATTCATCTCGACCTTCCTGATGAAAATAAAGTTATGAGAAAATTTTCCTGTAAGGTTATTAGGTTGATCTGGCTCTTAAAACTAAAACACTTTTGTCAAATAAACTAGGTTAAAAATGTTAATATTTCTGTGTGCTAAAGTGAGAACTAAACGACGCTATTTAGAGAAAGTGGGGACACACCGCAATTGATCCAATCCTGAAAACATCTCCTTTACTCACTGTCTTCCAAAGCCTGGATGAGGAAAGGCCCTTTGAATTTTGAAACAAGATAAACCGCTAGGAGAAGAGTTAAGCCAATATAATCTGTATAACTAACTGCATAGAATATACAAAGTTGGTCAGCTATTTAGCCGGCATTCGCATTTGTTATTGAATGTCGGGCGGGCCGGATGCCATTAATATTTGGTCTCCTTACTGAGCGAGAGGGTTGCGGTCACACTGAATAAGGACACAGGCGACCACGGACCGCCGCAGTAGAATACGTAACCTGATGTGTCTGTACAATGTTCACCGAGAGCTAAAAGTTAATTAGCGACGAAGGTGCTCTTTGGAGCCCGAGCCGTAGGCGAAAGGAAATTGTTCCTGTCTGTCATTTTGCACTGTCATTGTGTCTTGGGGTTTGAACATAGTTCAAAGAAAATTTTAATATTCAAAATTATGGTTTGTGTTATTTTAAAGTAGGCAGAAACTATTCTGTTTAGAAAAAGTCCAGTTATAAATATATTTTTTTAATATTTTGAATAAATTGAAAAAAATCACAATGTTACATTAAGAACCTATGAAATTGCCGTTTCCCATACAACATTTTTGGAAAACTGAGTTTTTCATATACTTATGTGAAATCTAAATGTTACGTTTTATTGGAAGGTGTCGCGTCGTACGCGAAACGCCACAGTAAACATGGTAAGTTGAACTTTACATGTCATTTTGAAGATCAATTTTACTGTTTGCAACACTGCTATGCTTAAGCTTGCTCTTTTTGACGTGTTTGAACAGAGTGGCGGGACACGCGACCGACATTCCCGCGTAAAACGTAAGTGCACGAAAGTGGTGAGGAAACTCGTATTAAGTTCCAACCCCGTGGAGAAACCAGCAAGATCTGGTAAGTGCTTTATGTATAAATGCTTGTCGAACCGTTGATAGTGAAATGATTAACTGACCATGCATAATTATAACTTTCACTACCCTCTTTGCAATAGTACAAAAAACGCCAACTGATTGTATGAAGCAAAGACAGCCAGTGGACTGCCCGTGCAACCTATACGCATACCAGTCTGCTGCCCTGCTGTAAAGCTACTGCAGGCAGGCACCTTGCGCGACTCAATATGTCCAAGCTTGCGACCATGCAGAAGCATACCAGTTAGGCGGAAGGGGCGGTCGACTTACGAAGGAGTCAATGGGCAGGGCTATTGGGGAAGGTGGAGGCCCTCGCGGGGGATTTAGTCCCTCGTGTCCGGCAGGTGTCTCGCTATAAAACCAGGCCTAAGGGAAAATAATATGCCATGCGTCCCTAGGTAACTGCAAAGCAGTAAGGCGCCCTGGGGTTGGTTAACAAGGCCCACATTCCAGTGAGACGTCGGGGTATGAATATCAAGGTCCATGCCCCACCGTGAAACACCTGGGTGTGGATATAAAGGTCCACACTCTGACCGGAGCTAGTCGATCGTAGGGGAAATACACACCCCCATGACCTTTCATGCGATGCCAGTGACACAGTCACATTTTACCTAAATAAGTAGCTAAATAACGTTCATAAGTAGATAAAGGTCAAAACATCATTACACGATCAATGATTCATCATCTTAGAAATGATTTCACTTTTGCATCATATTTGTCGTTCTATAACCTGTTAGATAATTTATCCAGGCGTAAACAATATTCTCACAGGTAAAGGGGCGACAAAATTGGTGGAGGTTTGCTGGGGAATTGGTATTAGAAGCCAGATTCGTTCTGGTTATCTTATCTCAGATCAAAATCCCCTCTAATCGGTTATTGACCTGTATTTTTTGCAATAAAGGTCAATGCTTCTAAAGGCGCATCCACACATTTCCTTTTGTTGGGTGTTACCGGTTTTCTAACCGGATCGTGAGTTCAATTTTCGTTTCAGTTGGCAGCATTGAACTTTTAATTATTAAAAGTATTGTCTATGATTTACGTCAAAAGTGCTTTCAGCAGCCTTATCGATAAACATCGATATGATTGATTTTTACGTTTCATATTTAAACTGTCATGTTTACATTATGATTAATATATCTATGTTACTATAAACATACTTCTGTTATGCTTTTATGAGCTATTGACTTTATTACTAAAAAAAAAAAACTTTATTAAATTTCGAAAGTATCGATACCGGTAAGTTGAAGAAAGGAGATTTTTTTCACTGAAGGCATGGCTGTATGGACATAGTTTCCTTTGCCTTTCCCGAATGGGATAAATTAAAAGTATCGTTACCGGATGTCGTCGAACACTATCGTTGGAAAAAAAAAAAAAAGGGCGAAGCGTGCTTTGACTATGGTTTTCGGTCGGAGTTAATGGCGACTTTTCGGTCTCACGCGCAGACAAATAATATTGGAAAGTGTAATTACCTTGTAATATCATCGCGATTCGTACAATTAACGTGCTATTTACAAACCAAAAGTGTGTGTCTAGTGAAAAGTGAAGTTTAATCATAGTGAAGTGTAATTGTGGTGTCTCTGCAACTTTGGGGTAAGTTTCTAATTGTAAGTTTGTAATAACTTAGACCCTTGAGAAAACTATTCGCAAATGAACAAAACGTGAAAATATTGCTCCCGTTGCATTACAGACAACGATCCGCAAGTCCCCGAGAGGCCATGGCTTCACACGAAGAATCTTTACTTCAACGATTGCGGGCACGCCGTGATCGACTTGCGGCCCAAGTGAAAGGCGTCAGTGATGAATATGGGTCCGGGATGGATGAAACTCGAACCAAAATCTGTATCCATGTACTCAAAAGCCTCCTTAATAAGCTAGACGAAGAATTAAAATATTTCATCGCTCATTCTGAGCAGCCCACTGAAATCGTAAATGACGCGTTAAACGAGCAAATGAAAGCGGAAGATCTGGTGCTAGAGCTAGAATCAGCCCTAGTCACCCTAAATTCAAGTAAAGTTTCAACCAATTCGTCAAATCAAACCACCAAACTCCCAAAACTAGATTTACCAAAATTCCACGGAGATCATTTACACTGGAGCGAATTTTGGGATCGCTTTGAAGCGAGTGTGGACAGCAAAGAAATCTCTAATTCCGATAAAATGGCATACCTTATGGGATGTATGGAAGGAACTGCTCGGGCAGCAATAGCCGGATTAGCCACTACTAACGAGAATTATGCAATAGCATTGCAAACGTTAAGGAATCGATTCGGGTCACAGCAGTTAGCGATTGATGCCCATTACAGTGCCCTAACTAAATTAGAAAAGGCGCAATATACAAGTCAGAGCTGTCGAACTACATTGGATTCCATTGAGCAGCACCTCAGGATCCTGGAGAAATTAGGAGAGCAGCCTAATGGAAACCATTTGAGAGCCATGATCTTGAGCAAATTCCCAGAAAAATTAATTCATGAAATTCACATAATGTGTAAGGATGGTAACGTTACTATGGCTCTCATTAGAGAAAATTTAAATGTGATAATCACTGCAATGGAGCGGTCTATGTTGCTGGAGGGAAGCGCTAAGGCTGAAGGAGACAATTCGAATACCTCTACCACTGAGGCACTTTTAGCCGCTGTACCAAAAATTGAAAAAACAAGCCGAAAAAATGAAAATAAACCAAGGACAAGGAAAAGGAAGAATGGAAATAAAACAGAAGAGCCGGCAGCAAAGAAACCAAAAAGGCCATGTCTCTTTTGCAAACTGACTAATCACTTTAGCACAGATTGTAAAAAATTTACTACCGTGGAAGCCAGGAAACAAAAACTGACTGGCAGGTGCCTCAATTGCTTGGGACGCAACCATGAGACTGAGAAGTGCAATCGAAAACGACCCTGCTTCCGGTGCAAAGGCAATCACATACAAGTATTGTGTCCCCAGGTGCTGTCAGATGGTGAGAATATTACTATAGATATCAGTAATGACGTGTCAATAGTTAGAACAAATTGTATAAGAGGGAATACATTCTTACAGACGGCGGTAGCAGAAATAAGCAATCCAACTAACAAAAAAATAAAACGCAGTAGAGTTCTTCTGGACAGCGGCAGCCAACGCAGTTACATCACAACGAAGGCTGCACAATCTTTAGACTTGTCCGCTGAACGTGAAGATATGCTGCTTATTTATACATTCGGAGCTACAAACCCACAGGAAATATCAAGTCCTTCTGTTAATATCATCATAAAAACAAAGCGTGGCATAACAAAACAAGTCCATGTAAATATTGTGCCTCGTATAACTGACAAAGTCCCTATTGCCACCATTGACCAAGACGTTGATATAAAAGCAGATGATGATTCAGTCGGTGAAGGCATAGACTTACTCCTCGGAAATGACTACATCTGCTCATTTACTAGAGAAAATAAAATCAATGTTTCTCCGAACCTGTATCTCATAGATACTGACTTTGGTTGGATTTTATCCGGTAGCATTGTTGAAAAACAATGTAACACGTTGTCAGTCACTACATACTGTCGCTGTCATGAGTCAAGCTGCCCCTATTTTACACAGCCAGACCTTCCCTTAAGAAATATTGACATACAATTCCTTTGGTCACTTGAAAGTATTGGGATTACCGACTCTCCCAAAGCAACAAGACAGGAAGAAGCAATGTGTCATTTCAATGAAACTGTTAAATCACAGGATGGCCGATATGAAGTCAAATGGCCTTGGATAGAGAAAAATCCGGACCTGCCCTCTAACTTCGGTTTGGCCTATGGAAGACTGAAGAGCCTAGTTAAAAGGCTGGATGAGGTGACTTTGGGTGAATATAATGACATCCTACGAGATCAGAAAATTTCTGGCATAATTGAAGAATGTGACTCATCATCCACAGCAGATCAAAGCCACCCCATTCATTACCTTCCCCATCATATGGTGAAACAGCAAGGAAAAAAGGGCAGAATTGTATATGACGCATCAGCTAAACTGTCAGGAAGGAAAAGCCTTAATGAATGTCTGTACAGCGGACCATCCATGCTTGAGGACTTAACCGGATTAATCCTGAAATGTCGAACGAAGCGAATCGGTATCATGGCAGATATAGAAAAGGCCTTTCTGCAAGTCGGACTTCAGACTGAAGACAGAGATGTCACTAGGTTCCTGTGGCTGAAGGATCCTAAAAAAGAACCCACAGAAGATAACTTACTGCATCTACGCTTTTGCAGAGTTCCATTTGGCATAATTTCAAGCCCTTTTCTACTAACCGCCACGATTAGACACCACCTAACGCAATCAAATAAGGAGCTACTAAACATCATAGCAGACAGGTGCTATGTGGACAACTTAGTTACCGGTGCTGATTCAACATTAGAAGCAAAACAGATCTATGATCAAACTAGAACAACCTTTGATCAAATATCAATGAATATAAGAGACTGGGTCACCAATGACAAACATTTCTTGGACAGTATTCCTGAACAACACAGAGCGAAAACACTGAACCAGGAAGTAAAGATGCTTGGCCTTATGTGGAATCTTGAAAAAGATACTTTAAAATTAAATCTTACAGACAGCCACTTCACTCTAACGACTCCAGAAGCCTCAAGAAGAGAAGTTCTTCGAATTCTTGCCCGTATTTACGATCCATGTGGATTTGTGTGTCCCATGGTATTGCCCATGAAGTTACTTTTTCAAAACATCTGCGCAAGAAAGTTAAAATGGGACGAGAGGCTTCCTGAAGACCTAAAAGGTAACCTAGAGTATATTCTTACTCAATTGAGCTCAGTCACAGAGGTAGAACTGCCAAGATTTATTGGGCCCGTGGACTCAAATGTAGACACCAGCTATGAACTGCATTGTTTCTCAGATGCATCAAAGGAATCATATGCAGCTGTTGTCTATCTGGCGACTCAAAACAAAGACGGACGTACAGTGTCATTTGTAATGGGAAAATCCCGCGTGACTCGCATGGAAGACAAGACTGAATTGAGGGCGCCCCGCTTAGAACTGCTTGGTTTCTTAATAGGAAGTCGGCTAATCACATATGTGAAGACAAACCTGGAACTACCGATCCAGAAACAGTACCTGTGGACAGACAGTCAGGTCGTCTTGTGTTGGATGAAGACGGACAAGCTGTTGCCTCCGTTTGAAGCCAACAGAGTCAACGAGATAAAGCGAAAACATCCAGACACGAAAATGCTGTATGTTAATACAAAAACTAACCCAGCAGATGTGGCCACCAGACAAGAAAGGCAGCATGAAATTGACCTATGGCAGCGTGGCCCCGACTTTCTTAAACTAGAAGAGTCATCGTGGCCTGGCAACCGCCACATTCTTTTTTCTGTTGGGGAGCCCCTGGAAGTTGCCCATCCAGGAACTTCTGTTGATGAACCAATGGAAGAGGACACTTTAACCTTAGAAGACGCCCATCCATACGATGTTGAGATGGAACCCCTGGATGAAAACATATTGAGAATAAAAAGACTCCAAAGGCAGCATTTTCCTGAGGAAGTAAGAGGCAAAGTAACTCATTTATCAAGAAACCTAGATCTGTATCTAGATGTTGACGGAGTACTAAGATGCGGCGGTCGCATGGCAAACACAACATGGGAATACGATACGAAGCATCCAATATTGCTCCCTAAGGATAGCGAGTTCACAAGTGAGCTAATAAAGAAAACCCATGAAGAAAACCTTCACGTCGGCGCCGCTCATACACTTAGCCTCATTCGCAAACTTTATTGGATACCTCAAGGCAAGGTTCAAGTGCAAAAAATTATCAAAAGGTGTCCACAATGCGCGAGACATGCTGGTGGTCCATACCGGTTGCCACAAACACCGGCCCTGCCGCCTGAAAGGGTAAACTACGAAGCGCCGTTCACTTATATGGGTGTAGACTACTTTGGGCCATTATACGTCGACACAAGAAATGGAAAGGAGAAGAGATGGGTAGCTTTATTTACGTGCCTTACAGTCAGAGCTATTCACCTAGAAATGGTCAAAGACCTCACAGCTGAAGAATGCCTTCTAGCACTCCGAAGATGTATGTCCACTCATGGAGTTCCAAAACGGATCTACTCAGATAATGCGACCTACTTCAAACTAACTTCTGAAGTGATGTCAAAATCATATTGTGTGGAGAAGAATATTCAGTGGAAATTTATGCCTCAATTGGCTCCTTGGCATGGAGGCTTCTACGAGCGCCTTGTCGCGCTCGTAAAGCACTGCCTAAAAAGAACACTGGAGAAGCAACTCCTCAAAGACAGTGCACTTCACACAATATTAAAAGAAGTACAAACAGTCGTGAACACAAGACCACTGACCAGCGTTGGGACAGAGATAACACATACACTACGTCCCTCTGACTTTCTCAGCCTGGGTAAATGCTTAACTCTAGATTCAGCTTCAGAAGAAAACCCATGTGATGGTAGCGTGCCTAAGCGCGATTTGATAGCGAGTTGGAAACGAGGCCTCCAGATCCTAGACGAGTTTAAAAGAATGTTCGTGGGGCAGTATCTCTTCAGCCTCAGAGAGAGATACCAACATTCTCCTAAACAACCTAGAGTCAAATCAGATCGCACGCCTAAAATCGGTGACATAGTTCAAATACAGTCAGATTCGAAGAACCGCCTGAACTGGAAGGTTGGGAAGATAGTGGAGTTATTGAAGGGTGCTGATGGTGAGTGCAGAGTTGCGAAAGTGAAAACTGAAAATCACATACTTACACGCTCAATAGGCCATCTGTACCCCTTGGAAATAAACGATGACCAGATCCTTTCAGCTCAGCCGCAGCAGGACAAAGAATCTGTGGAACAACATGACATGGTCACAATCGACCCAGAACCATGCTCTGACTCTATCAGCAATAACAATACCACATCAACGGAGAGCACAAACGATAAAAACCAAGAATTCGAAGTCGTTTCTCCAGGTGGTGAATATCAAAACGACGACGACGTGGTAATGAGTCCAATCCAAGAGATGGCCGCCGAACCTCTAGAAAACGTCCAGCCAAATGAAGAAAACTCCTGTCTTGAGCAACCAGAGACAGAGAGTTCTGCAATCGCTGATGAAGAGAACAGTGAAGTAGGGGTGAAGAGAGACGCAGCCATTCGAGCCAGGGAAAAAATCCGCGAGTGGACTCGTCATCTACTCGTACAGCTTACCTAATCCACTTCATTCCTCGTTGGGAGTGTCGCGTCGTACGCGAAACGCCACAGTAAACATGGTAAGTTGAACTTTACATGTCATTTTGAAGATCAATTTTACTGTTTGCAACACTGCTATGCTTAAGCTTGCTCTTTTTGACGTGTTTGAACAGAGTGGCGGGACACGCGACCGACATTCCCGCGTAAAACGTAAGTGCACGAAAGTGGTGAGGAAACTCGTATTAAGTTCCAACCCCGTGGAGAAACCAGCAAGATCTGGTAAGTGCTTTATGTATAAATGCTTGTCGAACCGTTGATAGTGAAATGATTAACTGACCATGCATAATTATAACTTTCACTACCCTCTTTGCAATAGTACAAAAAACGCCAACTGATTGTATGAAGCAAAGACAGCCAGTGGACTGCCCGTGCAACCTATACGCATACCAGTCTGCTGCCCTGCTGTAAAGCTACTGCAGGCAGGCACCTTGCGCGACTCAATATGTCCAAGCTTGCGACCATGCAGAAGCATACCAGTTAGGCGGAAGGGGCGGTCGACTTACGAAGGAGTCAATGGGCAGGGCTATTGGGGAAGGTGGAGGCCCTCGCGGGGGATTTAGTCCCTCGTGTCCGGCAGGTGTCTCGCTATAAAACCAGGCCTAAGGGAAAATAATATGCCATGCGTCCCTAGGTAACTGCAAAGCAGTAAGGCGCCCTGGGGTTGGTTAACAAGGCCCACATTCCAGTGAGACGTCGGGGTATGAATATCAAGGTCCATGCCCCACCGTGAAACACCTGGGTGTGGATATAAAGGTCCACACTCTGACCGGAGCTAGTCGATCGTAGGGGAAATACACACCCCCATGACCTTTCATGCGATGCCAGTGACACAGTCACATTTTACCTAAATAAGTAGCTAAATAACGTTCATAAGTAGATAAAGGTCAAAACATCATTACACGATCAATGATTCATCATCTTAGAAATGATTTCACTTTTGCATCATATTTGTCGTTCTATAACCTGTTAGATAATTTATCCAGGCGTAAACAATATTCTCACAGGTAAAGGGGCGACAGAAGGTTCGGACAACATACAGCTAATAATTGCCACATTTTCAATTTAGTTTACTGAGAGTGACAATTGTAAAAAAAATTAGAGCGAAAATAAGCATTGAAACGGATGTCCGATAAAATGAGCTGTATTTGAGCATGGTCATTTTAAAACCACAAAACAAAAATGTACTTAAACTGTTTTCAAAATCTCGATAGTATAAACAAGTTTTAAAATCCAAAATAATTTTGGAAATCACTATTTTAAAGAAATTTTAAAGGAGAAAAAACAGCAATTGCATAGTAGGTGGGGACAAAATATTAAAGAAAGGAATTTCAAGCACTGCGAAGTAATAAGCAAAATTATGTTAATTATTTAATAGTTTCGTAACATAAATGTATTAAATTGACGTAGGTCTTTATTCTCGAGCCCAACTCTTTTCCGATGCCACTGTATCCCTCCCACTCGCTTTTTGATTCGCTTCAAAGTAATATTACGTAAACATGTTTGGGACATTACAGAATTCTGCACCATGTTTGCTTAATATAAGAGTTAACCTGTATTTATCCTATTACGAAGTAATCCCGTTGTTTGTTTGTTTGCTTAGCATTCCCTGCCTGCCTTTGTTTGTACTTCTATGTAGGTAATCGCTGTTGTTCAAATACAGATGTTGATTGTGCGGTGATTCTATTCTAAGTTAGTACTTATTTATTTACAATTCATGTGTCGACAACATACCTAGGAATGATGGAAAACATTCCTACATACCTAGAGCCACGATAATAACAGCAGCGTCTACACATTTCTTACATAAGTTTAGCTCATGGTCGCGAATAAAAAAAAGTTAATTTCTCACTCTAATCCAACAAAGAAAGAAAGAAAAAAAGAACGATAAGACTCGAATCTCAAATTATAATAATCCAAAAACGGCTGAGTCCTAGATTGACCTGTTGATTTCATTCCAATAATTCTATGAAACCATTTATTTTGGTTCCATATATTTCAGATAACATTACCTTTCTATAAATGTACCTATCATTTTCTGGTCCCTTACCTATATCAGTGTTATGTTAACTGTACCCACCCGTCAGCCCGACGGCGGCGGCCGGCCCTAAGGTCGGCTAATATTGGCCCGCTGAATGAAAGGTCGACATCAAACATGCATACATTTATTTATAATTCTTCCAAGATTCCACGATCATGAATTATTGAAACCATAAAGCACTCTATAAAGCAAATAAGTAAGAGAAAAATCTCCATTAATTATATAGGATAAACTTTGTCAGTCTTATTTATGGATTTGTTTTTGTTATGAATATAAATAATTTTAATAAAACCGTGATTGATAAGAAACTTCGCGAATAGAATTAGGTATATAATAAATGAGTCTAGAAAATTTGGACATTTTGATCCACCCAGTTGTCCACATTAGGCTATGTATTCTAGACCAGTGTTTTTCAATCTTTTTGAATTCACGACCCCTTTTGGAAGTTGAAAAGTCCTGGCGGCCCTCTAAGGCCCGTAAGACCCTTTAGGCTAAATCTACGAACCACTTCGTAGATTTTCAAACGTAATAAGAGATTGCTGCGGGGTAGACGCGGAAGGCGGCGGGAGGCACAGCCTTTTCACTGAAATTGTCTTGCTGTAGTGTAAGACTTACAAATTATTGTCTTTTTCTCTTACCTGCGGCCCCCCGAGTAGGTAAGGCTTCACGACCCCACAGGGGATCGCGACCCACAGTTTGAAAAACACTGTTCCAGACTCACTGTACACTGTATTGTAGATAACATATGTTGAATTTACATTTATCCCGCGCGAATAGGTTCGCTCTTAACATAGCTTAATTCGGCCTTACAACTTTGTCAAGACGTTGGTTTAAGTTGGTTATTTATAGTTTTACTTCCTGTTATAGCCGCCTAACACTGTGTAGATGTAGGAAAACGTACTTGGACTATAAGCCGTAGGCTGCTACTTAACCACCACATTCAAACTTAGTTCCGATTTGCATGAGATATATCTCATGTAATGCATGAGATATATGTGATCCATTTACTACCTACCTACGTTTTCCAGTGAATTGGAATCAGAAAATAACAAAATTAAAAACGAATACCAATCTTTTTGCCTCTTCTTCTCTCTGTCGATGGCATGAATCAAACTTTTTTTAGCCAGGACCAAATTGGAAAGTATTAATGGTTACGTTTACAGTAGTAGCTTACATAAGGGTTAGTGAAGTGGCAGCACTTATGTCGTCACAGGTCACCGCACCCCACGGGCCGGCGTCGCGGCGGCTTGGCTGTGCCAAAACTGCCGACGATTTGACTGCCTTCCTCAAGATATCGATTACGGCAAGCTCGTTCGCTAAATTGTGCTTCAATCGTGACAACCTTGACATATTGCCGTATTTATTTGGCAAAGCAATGAATCACAGTACCTATTGATAAGTAGTATTCTATTGCTGAACATATAGCTACGTAGCTAGTTGCAAGTATAGCAATTCTTGAACCCTATGAAAATAATTAGATAATGTTCTCTTTTAACCCTCCGCATACCAGGTGGGGTGTAATAAACCCCAGGCGGTGAAAAATCGATATATTTTCAAAAATTTTCGTGCGCGGAATCTGAAGCTCTCAGTAGCTGGAGATTGCGACGTTCTTACACTGGCAAGTACCATTAGTTTAGTGGTGCGTGCGTTTTTTAGGGCTCTAGATGCGTTTTTGTTTAGAGTTGTTGTTATTTGAGCATATACAAAATGCAATTATGGCGAACTAAAGAACTCCTAACTCGAGATTGAAGTAAAAATTTAAAGATGTATCATCGTTGTTCAATTTTTTTAAATTTAGTCAGTTTAATTACAAACATTGGTAATTATCAATTCTTAGGGTAATTTCAAGTCTAAATTAGTAGTCAGAAGATGGCATTTTCGCTACCCTTTTTCAACAAATCATTTAATCTATTTCATTTTTTTTTATATAGTGCTACTCAGGTTATGTTCAATTTCAAAAATATGCAATAATAATTCAGTACCCCTATTCCTATCTGATTACAGCGACCATTTTGTTAGGGTATGTCACACCCCACCTTGTATGGCATGTTACAAATTTTCACCTGGTATGCCGAGGGTTAAGGATGAGAAGTATGCCCCCAATGTCTAAGTGCAAGCTTGATTGCGCATGAAGGAATACAACAGACGGGTTCATGTCCCATGGTTGCACTCTCTGCGCCGGCTTTGGCCACCTCATTACCCGCGATACCGCTGTGGCCCGGCACCCATCTAAAGGTGACTGGTTGTTTGTGTCAAGCCGGTTGAGTATCGTGACGCACTCTTTTATTAATTTAGAGTTAATTATGTTCGCCTACGAGATACACAAATACTTAGTTATATTACCTCAATGCAAGAAGTAGTGTAAGATAGACAATTTACAAGCAACAGCGTTTTGTAAAATATTTGAATTTTCATGTTTTTGATTTGGAAAGTAGGTCAAATGGAGAAGACTTCTTTAGGTTTTCTTATTTTTTCTTATTCTTAAGCCCTACAGGTTGATAAATAACCTCCTAGCTTTATTGAAAATCATGAACCAGTATCACTTACTGAACACTTTTTATTTTTTTATTTTTTTTTATTTTGGGGGGGGGATTTTTTTTCCTAAACGTAGACACCACTCGAGCGCACCCCCTGAGCGCTACCCGCACCCCTCGCGTGCCTGGTGTAGGAGTAATGTCTACGTTTAGGCAAAAAATGAACTATTCCCATGAAAAAGATATGTAAAAAAAATTGTTTTTTTCATAAATGTGTTCTTTGAGTGATACTGGTTCAGGATTTTGAATATAGCTAGGAGGTTTTCCTCACCCAGTATAACGGTTTTGTGGTTTAGATATTTGGACAAACTTGCTGAAGAAACATGATTTTCTTACGTGGCTAACCACTGTAACTAACTAACTAACATTAATTAATATAAAAGCATGTAGTAAAATTATTTGTAAGTAAGTTACACATTGTTTAGATGGCTCATGCTGATATTGGCAATGTCGCAGGTAATATTCTAGTATCGTAGCAGTAAATCTGTGGCTAAGCGCTAATGTAGGTCCGGTCGGCGTAGCACCACACTCAAACCGTAACGTTAGGGGGCGTCCATTAATTAAGTGAGGTGTTTTTGGCGATTTTTCAACCCCCCCATTCCTTCTGGTGAGATATCGTGAGATTTGGCTCGACACTCCCCCTCTCTCCTTATCTCACGTGAGTTTTATGACAATGCGTAGTTTTAGTGTAAATACATTAGTTTTGTGATTTATTTAGAAAACTTTCATAATTTTCCTGATTATTTTTAAACTTGTAATAATCGAACAACAAAAATAATAATTATTCTAATTCAGCCCACGGGAACTCATGTGTAGTCTTAAGAGTGCATGGCTACCGGAGCACCTTGGTTTAGTTTGTTTAACTTATACGCAATTTTATAACACTGTTGCTTTTTGTTTTATAATACCCTCCTCTCCCCACGTGAGATTGAGTGAGATCCGGCCAGACCCCCTTTCCCCCCTAAACGCATCACGTAATTAATGGACGCCCCCGTACCTTTGTACATATTTCATCACACATACTATCGGGAAGTGATGTGTCAAAAAAATACCATTTCTTTATTATACATTTCTTTATTACTTTACTAGCTAAGTTGTTGACATAATTTAAAAGAACGAATGCGTATGTATGTATTTAAATCGTTTAATGTATGTTTGTATGTCTTTCATTGTAATCTTGACTTGTTTTAAGTGGCATCCTGAATGTCCTATAAAATAAAGATTTTTTCTTTTGTATTCTATTCTATTCTTAATCTAAAAAAAAACCTGACAACATTAACAAAAATAAAACAATAAAATTATAACAAACATGAATGGATTTATGTTTGTTTGTAATTTTATTTTGTTACCGGAAGTGATGGGATAGCGCGTATAGTGCATAGATAATAATCCTTACTTCATTATCCTTGCTAATATTATAAATGCGAAAGTAACTATGTCTGTCTGTCTGTCTATCTGTCCGTCTTTCACGCCTAAACTACTGAACCGATTTTGATGAAATTTGGTACAAAGATAGATTGGAGCCTGAGAAAGGACATAGGCTACATTTTATCCCACAGTTAGGCACGATATAACCTGTAGTACACGCGGGCGGAGCCGCGGGCGAAAAGTTAGTTAATCTATATAGTTGATAAATAAATAAAAATATTTGCAGTCTGAATATCTTGGTTGTCAAATTTTCATGAATCATATCTGGGAAATATCTTGGTTTAAAAGTTGTTAGTTACCAACAACGCAAAACCCATACGTAAAATATTATTATAATATGGAAATAATACAAAAAAAAATTTAAACTTAATATGTGGGAAATACGAAGGAAAATGAGACATTCTTGTTATCAACAGGAAAATACTGATCTGTGCGGCTATGGTGCTTCCAAGAAACTTACAAGAAAAACTTATTAGTACGAATTCGTGTGGTCAAGGTCACAGCTGACACGGTTGTTTTGTTATCCTTTGATGTTTATTTGACCTCCTTGTGACACGTTTCAAACACTTATTTCCACATTATTTTTATGGCTATAATTTTCTTGTTTAAGAAAGTGTTTGGTCTTTTCTTAAGGAATATATACACATCAATACGGTCTAAGGATATTGCACGATTTTTCATTCAAAAGAAGTCTGTTTGAGAAGCTATAAAAGCATACTCGAGATACATGGAGGGCTATAATTTTCAGACGAGTGAGTACTAAACCTGAATTTTAAATGAAACGACTTCAATCAGAATCAAATCATATACAATCGGTCCAGTAGTTTTCAAATCGGTAAAGTAGTTTTGGAGCCTATTCAATGCAAACAAACAAACAATCAAATCTTTCCTGTTTATAATATTAGAGTAGATATATTATTTACCAGTTTGGTAAAGAATAGACAATTTTTTACCAAACTGGAACAAAGTACTATGAGTAAAAGTATAAGAAAAAAGTCTAAGCCACTGGGAAATGTTACGGCGCTCAGAGGAATACGAACTTTTTACAATGCATATATTCTTAGATATGGAGATCGAATTTGGATGCTTCTGGAGATGGTTGTGTGTTTCCAAAAATATTATGAAGGATATTTCTTATAGAATTCTGTAACAACATTAAAAGTACTGTAGCGTTTTGGTGAAGTATGTAATTACTATAAGTTGGGAAGAGGTTTGTAGGTCAAGTTCATATTCTTTTTTTAAATCTTAACTTTTGAGGTCTTTCTAGTGGATAATACTCAATGGCTTAGATTAGAAGTAATTTTTAAGGTTTCGTACCCAAAGGGAAAAAACGGGACCCTATTGCTAAGGCTCCGCTGTCCGTCCGTCTGTCACCAGGCTGTATCCCATGAACCGTGATAGTTAGACAGTCGAAATTTTCACAGATGATGTATTTCGGTTGCTGCTATAATAAAAAATACTAAAAAGTAGAATAAATTAAATATTTAAGGGGGCTCCCATACAATAAACGTGATTTTTTTGCCATTTTTGTAGAGATAATGGTTTTTATAGAGTCGGACTCGCACTTGGCCGGTTTAATAGGTAATGGTACGGAACCCTTCGTGCACGAGTCCGACTCACACTCGCCCGTTTTATTATTTAATTTAAATGTGGAAAATATCTCGTCTTAACCTTTACAGGAATGTACCAACAAAGTAAAAAATAAAATTATTTATAACTTTTTATAAGTAATTAATGACTAATCAGAAATACTTGAAATCCCAGTTAAATTCCTCCGTTCATGGGTATAATTTTATGAGATTTCGTTCCGCGGAAGACCTTAATTTACTCTATTTAGTGTGACTTTTATTGACGTGTATTATGTATATTGCAATACAAAGTTTTGTAGCCAAATCTAATCTTAATGGATACGAGAGTGAACAAAACTTGAATAGGCCCTAAGAACAGTAGGTACTTAATCTGGTGGAGTCGGGAACTTCTAAATCTACTTCATACCTCTTCATACCTCTTGTTTACTTTCAACCTGTTACTCATAATTATTCTCTTTAGCAGTCCTAATTACGAATTCTTTTCTTAATTTGCCCATCATGAATAATCATGATTTATTTACGTCACATTGTTACTTTGCTTAAATCTTGAAAAAAAGTTGCCTTTCGTTGTTTATTTCTTCCTTTTTTAAAATTAATAATATATTTTTTAATAGAGCAAGTCATTTAAAAACAGAACAAACTAAGCTAAATGATTACCTTCCAAAGTTTATATACGAAGCAATCATCAGAACAACTTTGGTTTTTATCTTTTCCAATGAAAGCAAAACCGTTTCAGGCAGGCAGTGCAGTGGTGTTTCGCGAAGGTCAGGGCTGCGTTTAATTAAGACAGGAAGCAGCCGGCAGCCGCCGGCCCCGTGCCTGGATTTCAAAGCGCAAGGTGAAGAGCTGCAGCCCTATTAAGGTCACGGGGTTAGCGGCGACGGTGGCGGCGCCCTACTCACATTCGTGCATACCCATCGACAGAATTCCTTTTCAAGGGAGGTCGCCATTTCCGCTAAATTTATGACCTTAAACTGCCCTCGATAGAAAAGAGAATTTTTGTTTCCTTATTTCTATCTTACAAGTCACATCGTAAGACCTTGTCGTAAACAAAGCTATGGATTCTCAACCAATACCTCACAAAGTAGTAATGAAAACCCTAGTACACCGGTAGTTTCGGTATGACTCATTTACATAAAGGGCTATGTTCAAATATTTTTAAATGTTCTATTTTTTTGTATCAATGATTTGTCAAAAATATGATTCACTTTTTCGTTGATAAATAAAAAAAAAATATTTTTTATTAAATTTTTACTTTGCTACACCGCACCGCTCCTCTAAAAATCCAAAGATTTCATTCCTTTGCCATTTTAATTTTAATATGGCAACGACAAAAAAACTTCAAATGGTTGTCATAAAATGAATTTTGACAAACTGAAAAGACTCTTTAAATTGACTTATCATGGATTTGAATTGAAGAAATAAGAAGAATATATGTAAAAGATTTGGCTTTTAGCCTTATATATTTTTTAGTACCCAAATTAATACTGAAGAATTGGCCTTGTGCCTTTAGGAAAATATCCATCAAGAAAAAGATCTGAAGAAGTGATCTTGGGCCTTTGAGAATATATTGATCGAGGAAAAAAAACTGAGAAGACTAAGTTGTATGGCTTGGACCCATTGCCTTTCCGAAAGGATAAAATGAATTTTTTTTTCTTTTCTGACGGCTTGGCAAAGGAATACTATTCCGTATAGGAGTTAGATTAGCGTAGTGAGATTGTGAAAATGTATATCTCTTGTATTTCTTTGCAAAAAAAATGTTCTTTTGTTTTTTGAGAAAAAGAAAGAGGCAAATACCAGTATGATGCGACGCGGATCCGCGCTTTAGCGAAGCAAAGGTTAAGCCTATTTATTAAATAGAAACCAGACCTATTTAAAAATATTCCGAAAATGTCAGACATAGCCTATTGGAGTCCTTTTATCAGCTAATGGAAATTTTCATTCAAATCTGAAAACGTTGTAGGTAGGTATTTGCGAAGTTTACGAAACGTGTTTTTTAAATTGTATTTACAAAGTTATTTGTGTATGTTGAGGAGCGCCTAATTTGTATGCTGGTTAGCGTCCTGCAAAATTGCGTATTTTATTTCAAGTTGGTATTTTCTGAAATTTTCTCGCCACAATATTATTTAGTTACTGTCAATTCCATTATTTATTCTCACTTTTCAGGTGTCGCTCACAAAGTTATAAACTTTTACAGGCAAAAACTCCACTTTATTTAATAACAAACTCCGATTAAAACTCATGCTGGTATTTATCCAATAATCCTATTATTCTACACCTAGTATCTCTACAAAATTCTACCTAATCTCTTTTAATTTTTTTAAAAACAAATAAAATTTTCTCTTATATAGAGCACATAACTTAGTTGTTAGTGGGATAACAGCACGTAGCGGTTATAAATTTAACCCGAAGACTATACGCCCGTCCGTCCGTACCGCGACAAATATTAAGCTTAACTTTAGCAACACCAACATTTTCATACTCAAATGTTTCAGTACTTGAGTTTTTAAATCACTTTGTTTTTTGCATAGTTGGAGATTAAGGTACTTTATCTCAATAACATGATCAATCGAGTTCATTGGTTAGAACAACAGTCTCAACCACTTATTGACGGCTGGCAATGAACAGTGCGGCGACAACGCTGCAAACCTGTATCAAACAATATTAATGTCAATGACAATTTAATATATGTTAGTTGTTTTCCATAGTTTATTTCCCAATGATATGTCCGTGGTTCGTGGCCGCGATGTTAATTACAAAGATAACATCTCACATCAATTTCCTGAAATTCGGTTTGACTACTAAAATAGATTTATAATTCGAAAACGGCACGGCAAAATTGTATTACCATTGCCTCCTATGTAATAGTAATACTAGAAGCTGAGAACATAGGGGGCAATAGTAATTCAAATTTTTAAGTGCCGTGCAGTGCCTTGCCTTTTCGAATATAAAAAGACTGTAGACAACATTTTATGAAATAGTGAAAGATAGTTTCTGTAAAACATAGTAAATGGAATCAACCTTTTTCATTCAAGCTTAAAGTTAATTTCTCGTTCTTTTTAAGGTATTTCCATATGAAATTAAAAAAAAACTTCTTTTTACTAATTATAAACTTTTTTATTTGGAGGCGATATTTTTTTCATAATTCAGCTTATGTTCCATAGTTCCGTTTCTAGGTATGTTTGTGGTGTAGAGCTGTCTCTAATCCGTAGTCAATTTTGTTTTGAAACCTATTTAAAGTGAGAAAGATTTTAATATATAAGGAAATAAATAATGGCCAGGTACTAGGCAAACAAATTTAGTCGTGATGATCCATCGACTCGAAAGCAGAAAAATAAATAATTAAGACTAGAAAACAGTAAAATTATAAAAAAAAACCACATAAACTAGTTGATTGTTAGTATACGTATACGCAATAACGCAATTGATTGTATGAGTCATAGATAATGTAGTGATTGATGCGGGGTAAATCTACACTATTATTATAAAGAGGAAAGATTTGATTGTTTGTTTGCATTGAATAGGCTCCGAAACTATGGACCGATCTGAAAAATTCTTTCACCGTTAGAGTCCTACATTATCCCTGATGAACATAGGCAACATAATTTTCCCGAATTCCCACGGTAACGAAGTCCCGGGCGGAAAGCTAGTAGGTTCCCCTCGCCAATACTGTTGTGACAGGCGAAATTTCCCACTAAGTTTGTCGTTACTTAACTCGCTGTCTGCCATCCATATAAAATGGAAAACGTAACTCCTACACCACATGAAAATCAGAGAGTAATTTAACCCACAGGGTTATCCTAACTCGCCAGGTGCCGAAATATGAGCATTGAGCATCACCCGTGAGATCACTACAGCTAAAACATAGGTCACACATGAGTCCACTCATTTCACCGGTGGTACTTCATGGCCACACAGTAAAAATTACTTTGATCTCACCGGTGTAACTCATGGACCTCATGGTAGCCAATGTGTTGGTTGAGACCGGTAACATCGTTATATCTACGCTATGGTGGCGTTAAAAACACTTCGTTTCTTTCACGTCTTCTAAAATTGAAACGAAAGCCATTTGGAATATAATTAATATTAAAATTAGTCTTCGTTGCGGTGACAGAGACACCAAAAACGTTCAAATTAATTAATAACTTACTCATGACAAAACTTCTAATCACTCGTAGAAATTATACTACTCATGTTTTATTAAGGGAAGAATACTGGAGTACTCGTAAAATTGGCTAACTTTCGGGATTCGCGCGAAATTAGCGTCGCCACTTGAAAATACTCCGCCGTTTATTATTCCCAGTTGGAATTACGCTCCGAGTGGCCCGGCTGTGTAATGCGCCTCATTTTTATAAATATTTGCGATATAGACGTGTTGTGTTATGTTATGAGAGTGTAATCGGACAGTAAATGACTTCCCCTGGGACGACATTATCGCCACACGCCGCCTGCCTGTCCGTCAGCCTAAGTACACATAGCTAGAAACACCGTGCCAGCTTTTGTACAGCACAGAGTTCATGCATATCTATATAGAGGGTGTATTTGAGTTTAATCTCATAAAATTATGATTTTCAAAGTCCTTCTAACTTTAGGTAATTTAGATATCGTTACAAAATAAAATCACCCTTCTGAACAATTCTACCCCCTGGATATTGTGAATACATATTATAAAGAAATTTGTTTCATCTCATTCAAATTTTGCAGGCAATAAAACTTTTTAGGAAAATATAAAATTATTTTTTATCTTGCATTTATTATAAAATTAAATAAATAAACAATTATTCTGATACTACTTATACACATTTTTTTGTAAAATTTAATTATAAATAAACCCACCTTCTTCACAAATACTTAAAAAAAAAGTTTTTAAAATATTTGTGTTGATCGAGAATCTAGCCCACAACCTTTAGATCAGTACTCAGGCAAGGTAAGTTCAAAATGAGCTATCAGGATAGTTAAATGTGAAATCTGGTAGCACTGAGTCACGACATGGCCGCCGTGGTGACACGAAGCCTTACCGTCAACGCCTCCACGATTAATCACTGTGAATTTTTAACGTGACACTACCCACCCCACACATAAACGCGCCGCATTCTACAGGGACGTGACAGAATCTAGAGCATTCAAGCAGAGTAGAGCCCACAGGCGACAATAGAAATTTGCGTTTTATGAATAGTTTAAAATAAAGTTTAAAAAACATATAATACTTACGTTTGAAATAAATGTTTAGAGAAACATATATGTCAGGATAACTCTTTGATTTAATAAAAGTGTTCTACGAATCAATCAAGGCAGCTTAAAGATATCAAGATTTATTAAAATTTATTAACGGTTGTACAGACGTTACTCCATTTTCTATTCAAAACCGTTATCTGAGTATACGCAATACGCATGTGGTAGCCTGATGTGCGGTCCACTGTAGATATACGAAATAAAATACTGAATCCGACTCTGTTATTGACATTAAGCTTGCGAATCCCCCAATTTAGAAATACAAAACTACGTATGATTCAAACCCCGATTTTAAGTTCTATTTAAGTCCTACAAAGTTACACAGCTAAACTATGTACATTTCGTTATGAGCAAATGCTACATACGTATTTAGTGTTCAAAGCGATGGTTTTTTAGCCTAAATTAACATTTTGTGAAAAAATTACAATGACCTCTAAATGAATATGTTCAGCTAAAGGTAGGTTTAAACATAAACATATACCCGAAATTATATAAAACATAAAAGATACAATAGAAAAGATTAATAGTCACTGGCGATAAGTAGGAAGCGAAGAAAAAGAGAGTAAAATGTACATAATGAAGTCCATACCTATGCTCTGACTGACCCAGATGCCCAGCATGTCGAGCTGCAGCAGCCGGTGGTAGAGCGAGGCGCCGCGCGCGTGGTTCATGAAGAGATGGTAGAGGAAGGAGCCGCACCACGGGGCCAGCGCGCCCAGCAGGTGGCACAGCGACAGGAACGACGCGCCGCCGCCCCACGGCAGCAGCCCCGGCAGCACCACCATTATGAACACCAACGACACACCTGCATAACAACAACACGGGTCAGCTACATCAAACTTTCACATTGCAGTGCTCGGAAATTGTTCCATTATTATGGCTATAAAGTATTATGTTGCCCAAAATCCAATGGATGTAAGTTATTTTATAAGAAATTGTAATTTATGTAAATAATCAGCAAATAGGCCGTCTTTCAGAGTTTTGCTATCTATACTAATAATATTATAAAAAAGAAAGATTTGATTGTTTGTTTGTTTGCATTAAATAGGCTCCGAAACTACTGGACCGATTTCAAAAATTATTTCACCATTATCCCTGAGTAACATAGGCTACATAATTTTCCCGAATTCCCACGGGAACGAAGTCCCGGGTGGAATGCTAGTTATTAATATTTTACGATTCAGTGCTTATTTTTTATTTTAAAATAAATCATCAAAAATGAGAAAAAAGTAAACAATCTGAAATTGACCCAAAAATGCGTAGCTGATTTGATGAGCAAGTTTTTCATGTAAATAAATGCAAATATTTTGTTTTATATTTTGTCATATTTTGTTATTTCCTCGGCTAATGCATTGTAAAATGTTAAACTTAATAACTATATTAACAAATGCCAAAAAAACTTAAGTGATTACTGGACGATCCCTCTATAATAACGAGTAGGTATTTTCGTAAAACAGTAGGTAGGTATAAAGTTGCAATCTGTGTTTTTCTGTCCGTTAATAACTTTTAAGCCACGCAAGGGAAGCTATTTTTTCGTCGCGATACTTGACCAAGCGGGGACAACGGATAAATGAAAAATAAACGCTACTCATTCAAAGGCCCACACTAAGGGTTTCCCTTGTGTCGTGGGTCCCTTGGAACATACACAAAGATAGACACAAACACCCATGACCCGAGAACAAACATCTGCTTTTTACACAACTATGTGCCCCAACTGGGAATCGAACCCAGGTCCTATCGATCAAGAAGCAGCGCAGCGCCACTTCCACTCGACCAAACCGGCCGGTTATCTATACGTATTACTTATAATATAATTACTTATCTATACTAATATTATAAAGAGGAAAGATTTGATTGTTTGTTTGTTTGCATTAAATAGGCTCCGAAACTACTGGAACGATTTAAAAAGTTCTTTCACCATTAGAATCCTACATTATCCGTGATGAACATAGGGTACTTTATTTTCCCGAATTCCCACGGTAACGGAGTCCTGGGCGGAAAGCTAGTTAAATCATAAAATAGTATTTAAACGGTCAATCACAATATTTATTAACTAGCTAACTAAAATGTCCGGGATTTCGTTCTCGTGGGAATTTCGAAAAATTCATCCTTATTTCTTGCTTGTAAAATGCATCCTTATTCCTTGCTTGTAAAATTCATCCTTATTCCTTGCTGGTAAAATTCATCCTTATTCCTTGCTTGTAAAGTTCATCCTTATTCCTTGCTTGTAAAATTCATCCTTATTCCTTGCTTGTAAAGTTCATCCTTATTCCTTGCTTGTAAAATTCATCCTTATTCCTTGCTGGTAAAATTCATCCTTATTCCTTGCTTGTAAAGTTCATCCTTATTCCTTGCTTGTAAAATTCATCCTTATTCCTTGCTTGTAAAGTTCATCCTTATTCCTTGCTTGTAAAATTCATCCTTATTCCTTGCTTGTAAAGTTCATCCTTATTCCTTGCTTGTAAAGTTCATCCTTATTCCTTGCTTGTAAAGTTCATCCTTATTCCTTGCTTGTAAAGTTCATCCTTATTCCTTGCTTGTAAAATTCATCCTTATTCCTTGCTTGTAAAGTTCATCCTTATTCCTTGCTTGTAAAGTTCATCCTTATTCCTTGCTTGTAAAGTTCATCCTTATTCCTTGCTTGTAAAGTTCATCCTTATTCCTTGCTTGTAAAGTTCATCCTTATTCCTTGCTTGTAAAATTCATCCTTATTCCTTGCTTGTAAAATTCATCCTCATTCCTTGCTAGGTTATATATATTTTTTTTATTTATTAAGAATGGGTTCGCTTTTGACCACAATCTAGCTCAGGGCAAAGATGCGGTCGAGGATGTAGCGAGTTCACCCAGAAGAAGCCTATTCACTCGTACTTTAAAGATATTCGGGTTGTATGAGCTCGGAAATACAGACGCCGGCAGAGAATTCCACTCCTTGGCAGTGCGCAATACAAAAGATGAAGAAAAGCGCTCAGTACGTATCCGAGGGATCTCGACAAGATAAGGGTGTTACCCCGCAGTGCGTCTGGACGTCCGATGGAAGAAAGGGGCAGGCGGAATGAGCTCATGCAGCTCCTGAGCACACTCCACGAAGTACATCTTATAAAAAACACATAGGCAGGCAAGCTACTTTGCGTCTATGAGCTAGGCTTTGGAGCTTATCCTTAGCCAGCTTTTTATCACCAATGAGCCGCCTGGCTCTGCGATCCACCGAGTCCAGTGCAGCTAGTTGGTATTTAGTCGAACCATCCCAAAGGTGGCTACAATACTCCATGCACGATCGGACCTGCGCCTTATAAAGGGTAAGAAGTTGATCTGGCGTGAAGTATTGCTTAATCTTGTTAAGGATGCCCAGCTTTTTGGCCGCAGTTTGAGCCTTGGACTCGATGGACGTGCTGAAGTTAAGGTTGGCAGATAACTTCATGTCGAGGAGTTCCAGCTCATCGGTTACAGATACAGATGCACTCCAGAAAGTAGGAGTCAAGTTGAATGGACTCCTTTTTGCGGAGAACAGGCACGCTTGCGTTTTGGAGGCGTTGAAACTCACCAAGTTCATGTCACCCCATTAGGAGACAAGACCCAAGGTTGAGTTCACTCGCTCAACCATTGCTTCCCTCTCATTTCGAATTTCATCCCCACCAGCTCTTGCACCAGACAAATATCTCTCCATGACTGTGCTGTCATCTGCGTACGCAACCACTCCAGGCAAAAGCATGTCGTTGATGTGCAGCAGGAATAGAGTCGCAGAGAGAACAGACCCCTGAGGAACTCCGGCATTAATAGCCATTAAGTCAGAGGAGCAGCCGTCGACGACTACTCGGATCGACCGTTCACTCAGGAAGTCAGCTATCCAGCTACAAAAACTGGCAGGGACGCCGTACGTAGGAAGCTTGCTTAGCAGACCCTGTCAAAAGCCTTCGAGATATCAAGTGACACGGCGAGAGCTTCGCCGTGTTTCTTGATGGCTTCGCCCCAGCAGTGCGTGACATACACTAGAAGATCCCCAGTCGATCGTCCAAGGCGAAAGCCATATTGTTGATCACTAAGTAGGTCATTAGCTTCTAGGTATGTCAGCAGCAAACTCATTTGTGCCATCAGTGTTTTTAAATCTAATTTGAGATTAGTCTGTGTCGTGTTGCTACGCAACGGTTGTTGATTAGATGTCAATGTAATAAAATAAGTAAATGACTTGTTAAAAAAATCACATTTGTTGTACATATGGGAGTCCCCTTAAATATTTAATTTATTCTACTTTTTAATATTTGTTGTTATGGCAGAAACCGAAATGCATCATCTGTGAAAGTTTCAACTGTCTAACTATCACGGTTCATGAGATACAGCCTCGGAAAGAGTATGTAGAGTTTTTTTTTTTGCTATAAATATTTTTTGTTAAACTTACAAAAAACTAACAAAAAATATTTATAGCAAAAAAAAAAAAACTCTACACACTCAATTTATAGAAAGCGTAGCAATGCGTAGCAACACGACACAGACTAATCTCAAATGAGATTTAAAAACACTGATGGCACAAATGAGTTTGCTTTAACTTAGGGATTCGCAATTATTTGCAAAAATGGAATAATTTAAAATTTAAAAAATAAAATAAAATTGTAATTTAAAGGTATTAATTATTTTTTTAATTAACTTCAATTACGTACATCCCTAAAGGCTGGTAACCGATCACTTTTCCAAAGACTTTATGTCCAAATTTTATTTGACTGAAAACGGTTAACCTGCGTCTTTTTTGCTATATGCGACATATGCCACATTTTTAGATCATCGAAATGCCATTATAATCCAGGAGTATTAGGGGTTTCATAATTTTCATAATGCTTAACTAAAATAAAACTGTGGTGTAATGAATGTTTGGAAAAAAAAGGCAATTAAAACGGTGGTGTAATGAACATATGTGAAAAAAAGCATGGCAAATAAATCGGTGGTGTAATGAAGTGGTGGCCGAGCAAAAATTCGCCAAAAAGTTTTTCGGCCAAATAAAACGATGGAGTAATGAAAAAAATCGAATTAATAATAGATCAACTGTTACAGTGACAAACGTTATGTTGGTGAATTAAAAAAATCGAAACAAAAAAAGTCGAAGAGTTTTCTGTCAAATGAAAATCGGTCAACATTTTTTCGAACTTAAGATAGGTAACCTTGAAAAACAGTAAGATAGGCTGTCGATATTATCGATACTATCGATCGATAGCCCTATCGATATTCTTACTGTTTTTCAAGGTCAACTATCGATAGTTATGCAACACTAATTAGAACCTCCCTAATTCTTTATTTAATCCCTACACCTTAGAACAAAATCCAGAAACAAAATCATTAATATGTTTCGAATTTCGATGTATAAAAATATCCATATTCACAACCCATAAGTCGCCATCGCGGCGAGGTAGACAGCGGCGCGCGGGAAGCAGTCACATGCAGTCACGGATGCGGTGCGCGTCCTGACTGGCGTCTCGGTTCAATTCAACAGAAGTCAAACGGTAGCCAAATAACGTGATCTTGAGCGCTCGACAGGCGGGAGTTTCGCTTCTATACTCGTATTATTTCTTATACATATGCCTATACTGGAGCGAACGAAAAGACATTTCCAATGTCAAAAGAAAGTCGTAATCCGCGTCTCTTTACTTGTCGCTAACTTCTTCAAAACAACGCAACGAGTTCTCTGAACGGATTCTATGCAGTTTTTTTTTCACTGTCATTTACTAAGGGATTTATATTTTCTAAATTATAAAAAAAAATTAAACTATAGTCATATAACCTTATTTCACTTACGAGAAGTCGATGCGGGTCGCTAGTTAAATAAATAATTGTGTTATAATTGGATCAATAAATACCATCAATTTATCACACATAGTTACGACACCGGCTTTCAATTACGGACGTCAGAACCTGTGACTGTGGATTTACTCGAACCATTCGCTTGATTTATCACCTTACTAGGCTTTGCCTTTTTATGTATCGCCAAAACTTTTATAGCGGTAAGTATAGCTTTCATCTTCACAGTTTTTTCGGGGTTACGACTAAAAGATTCAATACTTTGTATTTATATTTTAGTACATAAGGTTAAGGTTTGTAGATGTTTTTAATTTTAAAATATAATTTTATACTAGACTAGCTTTCCACCCGGGATTTTAATCCCGTGGGAATTCGGGAAAATCGTGAAATTTTGTTCCTCACGGATAATGTAGGATTCTAATAGTGAAAGAATTGTTCAAATCGGTCCAGTAGTTTCGGAGCCTATTCAATGCAAACAAACAATCAAATGTTTCCTCTTTATAATATTACTAGCATTCCGCCCGGGACTTCGTTTCTGTGGGAATCCGGGAAAATTATGTAGTCTATGTCCATTGGGGATAATGTAGCTTTCTAATACTTAGTGAAAGATTTTTTTAAATCGGTCCAGTAGTTTCGGAGCCTATTCAATGCAACCAAACAATCAAATCTTTCCTCTTTATAATAAGATATTATTATAGAAGTATAGATATGCTTAAGTTTCCTTTTCTCTCCTTTGCCCACCATAAAGCAATCATTAATAAGGTTAAGCAACTATACATTAATATGGGGCGCGGAATTGATTGGATTGACCACAGGTTTAACTTGAGCGTTTTCGTGCTTCCCGGCTGTTACTGATAGACTGAAGTCGTTTAACCAGGCCAAACTAATTCCTGACACCACGATTAGCCAAAGTAATTTGATTTCACCTGATTTTATTCATATAAAACTTTAAAGAACGTCAACTGTTTTGTTCTTATCGGCTCCAAGTTACGCTGGAAGCAATTCATTCAGGATCAGGGTCCCACCTTTGCTTATAGTAGTGTTCCATTGTCTCTGTAATTGATTGCAAATAAAAATGTTTACACACGTTCATACATAGAGGTACGTCAGCTACGACTGTTAGTCTTTATCGCAATGAGGAAACTCGAGGAATTTTCTGCTGATTCCGAAATGGAATTCCAGGCAGGAACTGCTGAAGCTGGCAGTGTAGAACTCAGGAAATGAGAGCATAACTACTAGTCCGCTCGCGTTCGACGCTCTACCAACCACTATCGCACACTGCGCTACATAACTACTAGTCCGCTCGCGTTCGACGCTCTACCAACCACTATCGCACACTGCGCTACTTCCTACTATGTACTTGTAGATGGGTGATTGTTAAGCTGAACGCATTTTCATCTGTACCGTGTATATGCAGTTAATAAACTGTCACTTGCAGTTGATATCCATTGTCCAATACAACATAACATAGCAAAATATAGTTTTCTGTTCCATGAAATTATTCTTCACTAACCCCGCATAAGTCCTACCTATTAGATATTCTGTGGTCCTGCCGAAGGGAAGTTTGATTTATTTGTGTTTTAAATGGTTCAAACAAAAAAAAGCTTTTTCGATCCATTGTTGTTGTTTGTTTCTATCGTGAAGACGGGGCTATAAATAGAGTCGACACATCTCGACCACCATTAACAGAGCTCCGTCAAATCGGTTCCAATTACTCCCGCAAATCAGGTCACTCGGAACGATGGGCAGAACTCATTCCCATTGGTTTACCCCGAATGCCAATCATAACTTTATAACGTGTTAACCAGATCTCAAACTCACACACGGTTAGACCTGAACGCCTGTATTTCGTCATAAGGTAGGTACTTCAACTCAATTCATTAAATATCGATTTTTGGCATGTTTTTGTGATTTGTGAGATTTTTCTGCACTTATTATAAAATCAACAACTCAACTTTGAGGATGCCCAGCCAAAGGCTCTCAGGATTTCAATTGTAGCATGAATACAATATTTAACTTTGTTTAAATACTGATATTCGAAATTGTAGTTCCTTTGTGAACACAAATAATAACTTCGCGACTTAAAGCAAGAAACTAGAGGCTCCTTTATAAAGATTAATTATATTTTTAGTATCCAAGAAGGACCGGGTATTCCAACATACGATCACGCCAGTCAGGTTGAGTAATGGTATTTCTACGTACCCTTAGGGTTGAGAGAGGTATCCTTGGGCTAGATACGTAATTAGGTGTGTTCTAGCGGCTAATCTACTGTTCTGCTAGTATCACATGTCCCTGTCTTCTATACCTACTTTTCAATTCGCCAATATTTTATAATATCCTTATTCTTACAACAAATACATAAATTTATATTAAATATAAAATTAGAGGTCCTGACTGATAAGTCAATCAGTTAGGATCAGTCATTCATGACTGATGAGTCAATCAGTCAGGACTAGTCATCACTCACTCATCGTGTTAACACGTTGAGGGCGAAACCAGGTCTAAAACACCTGGTTCATGTCTCGCGCACAGATCGGCTAAGAAAATCATAGACTTTTCTATCGTGCAGAGGGCATAACTTCAGTTTGGTTCGGTGTAGGAAAGAGATGAAAATATAGATATGTTATTAAAACAGAGCTCAGTGGTATATCTACCTTAATACCAGATATTTTAGACCTGGTACCGCACTGAAGAAATAAAATTTTATCACAGTGCAAAACCAGGTACAAAACACCTGATACCCCGCGCACCCGGTACCGCACCATGTGCTAGTTTACGTTACATGCGTTGTGCATACGCAATTAACGCATGTGTCGACTTCATGACTTCAAGACCGACGAAAGGTGCCGTAAAAAATCGAATACTTTGATGTGTTTTTGGAGACAGTGATAATAATATTAAATCGAAATACATAAAGACTGATTTATCAAAAACAGTTAAATCACCAAAATTATTTATTTTATTTAACTACTTAAGTTCTTTTGCTGTAGGTGGGTATAATGTTAAAAATTTCTGTGTTATTACAAAAAAATACCATTTACTCTGTACCCAAATCGCACACGTAAGTACAAAAAAATTTACAATGTTTCCAATTATATCTAGCTTTTTAATCAAAAACATCAGTAAATGTAGATTTCTTTGACGTTCTTTAGTTTTATTTTAGTTTTATTGAAAGCCCGGACGTTCTCTCTTACAATAAAACTTATAAAATAACACTTAATTTTAAACTATCGATATTTTTATTTCTCATCCCTAAAATTTGAACAAAACTTCCCTTATTCAGTGCGATACAAGGCGTATAAGACCCTGTATTTAATAATAGCTATATATTTTAAATGGTACATGCTGTTGACGTACGCCTTTAGACTTTAGTCAATCAATTCACTATTAATATTCAAGGCAAAAAAATCATATACAGGGCTTTAGGTATCTTTCTTGGAACCTCTCAGGTGGTAAATCAGTCCATAAAACTGAACAACTTTCCTCAAGGAACAAACGTCACCTAATCGTTAAGCACACGCTTCCAAACGTTCTTTATAAAGTACGATAATGTTAACAAGAAGAATCATAGAATTAATATTTATTGTTTTTGTTTCTAGAGACCATACAATAACTTCTGTAGGTATAAAAATAATGAAACAAAAGTTTAAGATTGTAACGCTGGCAGGACTTGAATTTTACTTGAGGTTCACTCTTAACACAGCCGTTACAGTCATGCTTTTGTTTTAAACAATAGCCACGAAGATTATGATTCAGTGGAAAACTGAAACGAAGTGGGTGACAAGTGGAGAACAAAAGGCGGGATTTTACGGGTCCTCGTGTTACAGGTTCATGCGAGAAGGCCGCGAACATATTGGTACCATAAAAAATAAGTAATACGAGTATGTTAAACACAATTCAAAGAGAACGACAGAATGCAAAGAAAATCAGTTGCTAAATGTTTGCTATAGATTTGAGTTCTTTTGAGAAGTCTTTAAGTTTACTTACTTACAAGTTACTTATTATAGTGGACCCAGAATTTGGAAGAACTCGTAGGGTGTGTTTATGTGGAGCAACGCTACAAGTAATTCATGACTCAGCTGGGATAAAATATGGTCTCATCCAAGGACACCACCTAACCTACTGAATATCTTACACAGAAACTAATAAAAGTCGCTGTATTCTGCCTGTTCCTGTTCTGTTTTTAGGTAGCACAATGGATATAATTTATATTAGAATTAATAAAAAACGACTGCTTAGTAAAAATTGAAAAGAAAAAAACAAGTAACTTCAGTAGTCGAGACTTTTGTTATTGAATATAATTGAATAACATAACGATTTTAACAGTCGGGACCCATTATTAGGACGCCAGATGCCCGGCGTCCCGACTGTTAAAATCTTTATGTTATTCAATTACATTCAATAACAAAGTCTCGACTACTGAAGTTACTTGTTTTGCAGTCGGGTTTTTTTTTTAATTAATTTATTTTATTTGACACTTTTTAGTTAGGGTCAGATATTTATATTTGTTTATTTATTTACTCATTAGTTGTATATAATATATCTCGCTTGCATAAAAATTTAACAATTTCCGCATTAAAAGCCTATATTTAAGTGAAAATCGTTACTCACCGACTTTAAATCGTTATAGATCCTAAAAGGTAATTCTGATTGAAAAACGATATGAGAAACCTATAAATATTTAAATACCTAATCAACGATACCCCACTTGACATATGGCGTCCTAAGTCGGCCATTTCGATTTTTCGAAATTTTTATACTTCCTATGACACTTGCGCTGCTATAACGAATCCAACGACGTATCATTTATCAAAATCGGCCCATGCGTTTGGTCTAAATACACAAAGGTACAAACCCACATATATACATAGGCTGATAAACACATTTCCTTCCTTTGCGTCGCGCAGTCGGGTAAATAGTCCATGAAGCGCCTATTCACTGTTAATTGTGGCGCCAACATTTCCGAACTCAAGGAGAAAGTAAACGGAGAGAACCAGCCTAAAGAATTCAACTTCAATACACTTTTAAAATGTAACAATTTAAACAGAAGTTGAGACTGCTTCATGTTTCTTTTATGAGACAATAGAGTAGAGTTAAACTAGGACTGAAACAGTTTATTTTGCTCGCTCTCGCAAAGTCGGATTTTAATACAACCTAACCTACATACTACATACCTACACAAAGAACACTTGAAACTTACGTAAAAAAGTAGATGCGTAAGCTTTTCAAATCGCACGTAATCTGTTCTTTTTAGGCAAATTACCCACCCCGCTCATTACCCCACTTAGGTGGAGTAGTAAGTGCAAACTTTTACGAGTGCCTACATTAATACCACATCCTGAATTGCGACGCGATTACGACAATTTTCCGCATAAACGCGCACACGTTTTCAGCCGTATACTTGTGCCCGCTAACTTGATTTCATTTAAGAAACAGACAAAATGAAAGGTATGTACTTTTCAACTACCATATTTTCATTTCGTTTTCGTACTTTTTTTAAAATTTTATAATTTGTTATTAAAAAGTGGTCTCGTTGATGTCTTTTATATGAGTGATTAATTGTTTTAAGAAAAGACATCAACGTCTCTGTAATTGTATTTGTCATGTATCATTCTTAAAATATTTTGTAATCATACAAAAAAACCCTAAAAGCATTCTGATTCTGTTTTTCGGGAATCTTTATAAGTTTCCCGAAAAACAGAACCAAGTAGAAACTAAGTCCTAGTTTAAAATTTGTTAGAGTTAAGTAGTAGATGGCGAATGAGCAACTTAAGTAGCTAAGACGATGCGGAATAGTGACTCGTTATACCTACAACTGCAGAAAGCAGGCGGTGTGATATCGAGCGACATAGTGATACCACAGTGCATTACCTTAACAAGCAGTAGGTTACTATGTGTTCCTATTTAAATAAACAATTTTTTTACTATTACTAGCTCAAAGGTTGCACTAATTCTAACCGAATTATCTCTATCATTTCCTGGTAGAAATTTATTTTTAGCAATAAGACCGGCCTTCGTACAGTGTTAATTTTAGCCTCATTCATGTATTATGCAGCCTAATAAATAAAACAGATTATCCAAAAGTGCAAATAGTATCATATTGGACTTTCTGTAAAGATGCCTCACTGTCAGATGAGTTTGGTGTCGGGCGACAGCTTCCAGGCACAGAAAGCGCAGTTGTGATAAATACAGATTTATGTAGAAGTATGCTCCCTGTGTAGTACTACGTTGCGCAGTTCTCGAATGCAATCATCTCCTTCAGATTCTACAATTTCATTACGAACTCGTAGCCGTACAATCCAGCAATGCTGTGTGTTGGACACCCAACTAATAAGAATAAATAATTTTATTTCCGGTGTCTCTTTCAGAATAGGATTGATCACGCACTATACGGTGCGTTTATCTAAAATAATAATACGATTACTAAGTAATTATCTGATCACATTATAAAAAAGGTTTTTTTTTTTTTTAATTACACTTCATTTTGCATCCACAGACTTGATGTCCGTGCCTTTGTCTTATTATAATATATTTTTAATACTAATTTTACATTTTCAACAGATTTTATACTCCATTTGAGTTTACAATAAATACATATAAAGAAACTAAAATATACTTAAATACATTTTTATTCTGTTTATTTACCTAAGCCAGCGGTGGTTTCTGTCTATTGTCTCCAGTCCTTAAAGCATCGATAACAACCGTATCCCGATTTTTGATTGCCATTTTAAGGTTATACTCAATCACTTTTCCTCGGCCCGCCGCCTCTGCTTCTTTGATAAAACTGCCTATCGCATCATTACCGTCATCCGCGTAATATACACAGCTGACGGTATGGCGCGATACGGCAACCACTGCATGTGGGATGCTGTTGTGTAGCTCCTGCCTGGTTGTTATAGTACGAACAATTACCACGTTTTCGTACGTTAGGCCCTGTGCTTCATGTATGGTGAGGACGCGTGATCCAGTTCCCGACCCGTATCCTTCACATTTCAGGGCTTCCTTTTCTGCCTGTGTGTGGACAAGGTACAACGTCTCGGGTTTGGTTCCATTGATCTGCGCGCCCGTAAACCTTTCATGTCTCAGGGAGTGTGCACTAAGTTTTGACGAGTAGATGCCGCTGTAGACTTCTCTAAGCGCAAATGCTACGTCGAGTGGGTTTCTATGGGTGCACAGGAGCTCTTGCGTGATGTTACTCATTAAGTCAGGACGGGTGTATTTCAAAGGAAAGAGATTGTTGCTGTAGCAAATAAACGAGAAGTCAGGTAATAGCCTGGTATTTAATTGGAATTTTTTGCAATACTATTCACATTACAATAGTCGCCATATTACACAGTAATCAAAGACAACATACATAGACATAGACTAACACCCCCCCTCAATTTCTAGTTTGCTAAACAAAAAATAACCAAACAACACTTAACTAGAAATTGAATAACTAAAGCAAACATAAAATTGAAAATTCTACTAATCAAATAAACAATCACGTAAACAATTAAACTATACATTATTTAAACATATCCGCAAAATTTCCTCAGTCTGTACATACTCAACTATCACAAGTTTCTTCATAACAATGTCTCTTACAAAATTATACTTGATGTCAATATGTTTACTTCTTTTAGTTTCTCACTATTATTTAACATTTTTATTGCACTTTGGTTGTCGACCAACACCTTAACTTCTCCAACTTCTCCAAACTCACTTGCTAACCCTCTGACAAACAAAACTTCAGAAATACATAAAGATGCAGAAATGTATTCAGCTTCCGCCGATGACAACGAAACTGTCTGCTGTTTTTTAGACGTCAAGGATATCAGATTATTGTTGTGAAAGACAATCATTCCACTTACACTTTTGCGATCAGTCTGATCTCCTCCCCAATCTGCATCGCAATAACTAGTAATCTTATTACCTGGCGATCTAGTATATAACAAGACTTTACCCATAGACCCTTTCAAATAGGTAACTCGAGACACCTTTTACAATCTCCAAAATTGTCTCCGTAGATTTACCTATAAGGCTCGTTTCGTAACTTTTTAAGAACTTTGGAGGTCTCAAATTTTCTCCTGAACGTACAGAGTTTCGACATATTTGACTTTCTTCGTCAACAGTTCCTTCTAAACTATCTTCAAAACTCTCTACAGCTTCTTCGAAATCACCTTCTTCACTCTCTTCTTTCTCATTTTCTTCAAATACCTGTTCGACACAGTTCACATATTTTTTATTCCCTTTGACTACATGGACACACTTTTTATCATAGAAACCTTTTACTTCTGTGTCATTTCTCTTCGCACTGGATACTGAATCACACATACCGAAAACTTGCAGTTTATTAACTAACGGTTTCTTCTGGAAAACTTTGACCGGCGTCTTTTCCTTTACACGACTAGTTCCTGAACAATTCAACATATAATTATTTTTTCCTTTATTCTTTCTCAAGAACTGTAAATTCACAGATACACTTCTTTGATGGCAAAGTTTTTCAGTATTGACTGAATTATCAAAATATTGTGACATATTGTCACTCATGTCAGTGTGCATGTCACACTTATTTGAACTTTTTTGTTTCATTAACAAACTCTTTGATTTCGTATCATACAACGTAAACATCATTTGAGATAGCTTTTCAGTTCTTCTTGCTATTGCACGAACTTCCCCACTTTCGTTAACAAACTTAAAATATTCTTTGTCCGAAATTAACGAAATGCCTTTGTCTAAGACAGATCCCACTGAAAACAAATTGAACTTTAATTCAGGTACATACAGCACATCTGACAAAATGGTTTTTATAAACTTTTCGCCGTTCCAGGCAAACATTTCAACTTTGCCTCTGCCCATAATACTTAGTAACTTTCCATCACCAACCGTTACTTTGCAGAAACCGTTCTCTTCACATAATGATTTAAACAATAACTTTTCACCGCACATATGTTCAGTAGCTCCTGAATCCATGTACCAAGGTTTTTCAAGGCTCGGAGTGCTTCTGTTAGTAAAACACATAAACGCATTCACATCACGACTTGAACTAGGCTTTGTTTCGCGCATTTCTTTTGCTTTAAGCGCCTTGCAGTCCGCAACAACATGGCCTTTTTTCTTACAGTAGAAGCAAGGTCCGAATGTCTTCTTCTTTTGATTTCTAAAACATTCATTAGACATATGGCCTTGTTTCCCACAAGTATAACACTTCATATTCGTCTTGTGTACACTGGCCAACGCAACTGTATCTTCGCTCACATCAAAACGTTCTTCTTCAACTAATAGTCTTGAATTCAGTTCATCCAAGTTTTGCTTTTCAATAGGAACTGATTCCCAAGCTGAGCGAAAATGCTTATATCTCTCTGGCAATGCCATTAAAACTTTGGTTATGACCATTTTTTCAGAAATTGGTTCTCCAGCTTGCTTTAATTTCATTCGTATTTCTTCTAACTTAGACATAAATGTTGACACATTATCCTTAAACTCCATAGTGAAGAACTTCTGTTGTAAAAGATGGATGCTCACAACGGACTCTTTTTCATACACCGACTTCAACTTAGTCCACATAGATGCAGACGTCGTACATGATAACAAATGTGTGAGCGGACCAGAATCCATACGTGTCACTATAAGCTCTTGAGCTTTGGCATCTTTCTTCGCCCATTCTTTCTGTGCTTTTTCTTCTGATGGACAGCTGTCAACTCCACTGACTATCTCAAATAATCCTCTTCCCCTGAGAATAATTTCGAACTGGAACTTCCACACCGCCCAGTTTTCTCCACCAGTCAGCTTTAAGCCCGCGAAATTCGAATTCGAAGGCTGCTGCTCCATCTCCATAGCACGACGAACTCGTATTACTCAATCCAATCTCGACGAAAAATACTTTACTATACCCTGCAACAGACTTTGTACTGGGCCCATAACCTGTAGCAAATAAACGAGAAGTCAGGTAATAGCCTGGTATTTAATTGGAATTTTTTGCAATACTATTCACATTACAATAGTCGCCATATTACACAGTAATCAAAGACAACATACATAGACATAGACTAACAGTTGCGGTCAATATATGGTAGCTGGTTTATATCACCGATGAGAAACAACTCGCTTGCTTTCGTGATAACTGCCGCCATTATGACAGCTCCAAAGTGGCTCATGAGTGCTTCATCTACCATGAGTCTCTTGCATCTCTTCCTGTTCGGCTCTTTGAGGCCATTTACAAGAACTGATGCAAGGGTGCGCACCTTGGTTTTCACGTCAGCCCCTATACGACTCGCAAGTTTGTCCCTCAGGTCTTTCGCTGCTTCGGTTGTGTTTGTAACTACCAGGTCTAATTCGGCATCAAAGCGGTTTACGATCCAAGTTGTTTTTCCACATCCAGAAACTCCATTTATCCACGATATTTTTGGCAACTCCCAGGAATCCAAGCTTTCGCCGCCCGAAACATCCCTCGAAACCGCTTCAGCCATTCGGAGGATCCTGTCATCTAGCATGACTTTCGTGCATCGGGCTGTGACAACTATAGGATCATCTGAAGGGGTTTCGAAATAAGGTTTGAAATAAAAAAGGTTTAACAAAATCTTTAAGTAATTATATCAAATGTAAACACCTACTTATTTTATTCATGTTTATCTGTTTTTCACGCCTAAACTACTGAACCGATTTTGATGAAATTTGGTACAGAGATAGATTAAAGCCTGGGAAGGGACATAGGTTACATTTTATCCCACATTGGGGCATGATATAACCTCTAGTCCACGCGGGCGGAGCCGCGGGCGGAAAGCTAGTATACACAATAATTTTTTTTTTTTGTAAATTTCTAATACTGTAAGTATTCCTCCCCAGTAATTCTTAATGAAAGACTTAAAATGAGCGAAAAAGAGGGTAACACGTGTAAGCGAGTCTCGAGGTCAACGCTGGTTTTTGTTGTCTTTTCTAATGAAATGGATTTAGGTTTTTTAATGGCATAAAAGAAAGCAATTTCTAAAAGGCTGGGTTTAAATATAGACCAACTCAGCTTCTACCAAAAAAAGGGGCAATTCTAGATATTTTTAGAAGTCAACTCGATTCAGCTACCCAAAGTCCATAATCTTCTGGGGCACGAATTTTATTAAGTGAGGAAACGTTAATGGCCAGTCGAGTAACAATCAAATTTTCAGCAACTTCAACCCCAGCCTGAAGGCCGGTGAATAAACTATCAAGTCGGGGTTGTTAGTCAAATGCATGTTTTAGCTTCAAATCGATTCTAATTTATGAATAAAATCCTTTTATAGTTATACTAAGATTGCTGTTAGCAGATTGAAGCGCTGCAGATGTGATCTCGATCTTCTTTTATACATGACTTTTTGTTTTAAAATGAAAAATTAGATTTGAATTTATGCTTGAAATTAGTTTATCGTTTATGGCAAGAAAATAAAAAAACCTTTTTGACAATATGGTCCTCATTCTTCACTAATGCGATTAGATAATGAATAAATAGAGCGGTAATAGCCCAGTTAGTAATGAGCCAGACTTGTAATCGGATATGGTTGTGGGTTCATATCCTGATGCGGGCCTGTACCACTAAATTCGTCTTTTTGACGGATTTCTAATCATCACTTGTTCAGCGGTGAAGAAAAACATCATGATGAAACCTGTCCAAGAAAATCAATTTTCGAAAGACGAGCGGTCCACCAACCCGCATTGGGCCAGTGTGGTGGACTATGGCCTAAATCCCCTTCGTGTTTCGAAGGGAGGCCCGTGCCTCTCGCTGGAGCAAATGGACTGGTAAAAAAATAATCATTGAAATATTCATCACGACTAAATTCAAATGGTAGGTTTGTTATCAAGCACAGTCCTGAGAGTTTTGACCCCTGGATTGATTATCGTCACAAAAATTTGTTGTGCAGATCGATATCTGGGTTAGCACTACATAAATCTGCTTTGATATGATGTCCAAAAAAACATCCTGTTATCTAATAGTATAAATAAGTAAGAGTTTGTTACCGTTTTGTTTCACATTTCTACGTATATAGCTAACCTTCATCCTAGCCACCGTGGTTCTGAATTAAACATACGATAGACTGTGATAGGGTTGTAGGCACGGAAGCTCTATTTGCACGCTAGCTCGCTGACATATCACGGCATTCTAGCCTAGTACATCTAAATACGTTTCATTACGTTTGTGTGCTTGGACGAGTTTATTTAGTTAAGAGGTTCAAATTATTCGGGTTCAGTAAAATAATGAAGTGTTTGAATTTCTGTTTCTAATATCTTGATTAATGCCTATGTAACTATAATTTAAATTAGATACTGGCATAAAAAAATATCTATCTGTAAATCTATCTATCTATTTAATGAACGACATTTTTAGGGACATTCATAATTAAAGAAATTGATGTGAATGAAGTACATACAGCAGCACGTCGGGTTACCTGATAGAATAGAGGTTTTTTTTGGTTACCCATTTGCACTACGAAAGCCGGCGCTATTTCAAGCCAAATAAGGGTGACGTCAAAATCAACATGTATAGTATTGTATAGCCTGATGTGCTGTGTGTTTAACTAGGACTTTATTTGAATAAATAAAACGGGCAAGTGCGAGTCGGTCACGCGCACGAAGGGTTCCGTACCATTACCTATAAAACCGGCCAATTGCGAGTCGGACTCGCAAAAACGGCAAAAAAATCACGTTTGTTGTATGGGAGCCCCCTTAAATATTTAAATTATTCTACTTTTTAGTATTTTTTGTTATAGCAGCAACCGAAATACATAATCTGTGAAAATGTCAACTTTCTAACTATCACGGTTCATGAGATACAGCCTCGGACAGACTTATCTATAAAATCGAGCAAAAAAATCACGTTTTTTGCATGGGCGCCTCCTTCAATATTTATTTTATTCTAGTTTTTAGTATTTGTTGTTATAGGGCACATAGAAATACATCAACTGCGAAAATTTCAACTGTCTAACTATCACGGTTCATGAGATACAGCCTGGTGAAAGACGGACGTACGGACAGCGGAGGCTTAGTAATAGGGTCCCGTTTTTTACTTATGGGTATATGGAATAAACGTAGTCGCCCAACTATATTTAAAGAGATCTGTTTTCTGTCTATTATGTAGGTGAAGTTTTAAGGAGTTTGGCGAAAAGTAAGTAGGTAATTATGTTAACAAATAGAAACAAACGTTGCTTTTTTAATTATTATTTTTTAAATTATAAGATGGGCCAACTCTCGACCCCAATCTTGACCATAAAGGTCAAAGATGAGGTTGACGATAGAGCGAATTAACCCAGAAAATGCCTATAAAGGCACTGGTACTCCCACGCACCGACGGAACACAGCAAGCTGTTTGGCGTCGGACTTCGGTAGGAGGGTGGTCGCGAACCAGACGGCCCTTCACAGAGCCCACCACACCGCACGAGACCACAGAACGACACCTCAGATTCTGGAAAAAAATGTGGTGTCGCTGCCTGGGATGGATTACTAGGAGGCAGGTCTCATTTGTGTTTCCTTAGTCGCCTCTTACGATAACCACGGAAAGAGATGGGGTGGTGTTATTCACAACCGATCACCACACGGTTAAATACAAATAAAGATAAGAAATTATGTCAAGGTATAGGCTTCTTCTGGGTGAGCTCGCTACATCCTCGACCGCTAGATTGTGATCAAGAGCGAACCCATTCTTAATAATAATAAAAAAAGATTTTATGTTTAGAAACCTTAGAATTACATCAAACATTTGACTATCTGTCGTGGCCATTTTTCTTATCAACTATTTCAATTTGTTTTCCAATTACATTCAAGATTCAAGCATTGAAATAAGATACGAAAACCTTTTCCATTCCTTAATTCCGAATAGGTATAAGTTGTATATTGAGAAACACATAAAAAGTGAACGCTATCAAGGTTCCCTTATTTCAGTCGTGATCACTTTTACTGTAGCGTGAGTAATGAGACTCGGCAGCAACCTTAACCCAGCGGCATTGTATAACTGTTGGCCGAGCGCCAACTGGTGGTACGGCGCGGTCGATCCTCGCTCCGGCTCCCAGACAACGGTCACCTGTTTCTCTAGCATATTTACACAATAATAGGAACAACATCCACCCATCAAGGAAACTGTCAAAAGGCCAACAGGTTATATTTGTAATCTAGAGGTTAGGTACAATGTTTTATCTACGAGCTTTGTAAGTCAATTTTACTTTAAATCACGTTTATGAATAAGGGGGTTAATCACTTTATAACATTGTTATTTATCATCAAACTGTTATCTCTGTATGGAGATTAATGCCTTTTAAAACATTAGAGCGACAAGTGGTTTTTTCCACAAGTCGTGTGGCTTTGTCAAAGGGAGTAGGCCATGGCAGCCAGCGACTGATCAAGAGTACTGACCGCCCTAGGCTAATAACGAGGACGCGCCCCCACCAGGTGTGTTACGGACGCCCTAAAAAGTAGTAAGTGAGCAGAGTAGTAGTGTGAAAATTTTAACATGGTTTATACTACCTATAAAAGTTTTCAGATCGATCTGCAAGCGAAACTACCGTTATCCTTTAATCTGCATGACATTCGGGTGGCAAACCATTTTTAAGCTGACCGTACATAAAGGCAGAGTACCTCACGCTGCTCACGCATTACAAGATATGTAGGGTAGATGCAATGATGCTAGATTAGTGCATACGAAGACACGATTTTAACGCGCCCCCCCCCCCCCCTGATCCTCGCGCCTAGGCTCGCGCTTAGCCTAAGGGTTAATCAGGGCCTGACGGCAGCAGAGATTATAGTCACAGGCTTAGCGAGGACTCTTCCTTTATTTAAATCGTAATTCGCAGCTCTAAGTTTACGGTGAATTTCAGTCAACAGACGACTATTGTTGGACACAGACCACTGTCGGTAGGGTAACGACATGAGCTGATGATGGAAAGGCTAATTCTACCCGTCAGTGTCGGGTTCCATTTTGTTTGACTTCTGGTCCTGCGGAAATTGGTGACTATAACCCATGTTGTAGACCCATGTTCCTATAACGTTCTTTTGTCTTTCTTATCTTCTGCTTCCTAATTAAAACATTTGTTCAAACACTTGTAACTTGAGGACAGTTGGACCGATTTTCATGGTTTTTGATTTTTTGTATTTGTCTCCTTCCCGAATAGCAGAATAACTATTAAAACATTGGGAAATTGACGAAAGCTTAATCTATATATAGAGTGTTTGGAAGAGCGTGTGCCATACGATTAGGACGAGTAGGTAGCTAGGTTTATTGGCTATATGTTCTGGCCAATCATACCCCTTTTTGCTCAATCTTTTTTTTTAAAGATTTTTTTTTATTGTATTTCAAAATATTTGCTGAAAGTTGCACTGTTTGTTATCATAACGGTTTACATTTTCTTTTTTATTATCTGTGATGTATGCCTGTTCTACTTATATTGATATTAGTTTTAAATAATGTAAATTAAAACGATGATGAGCCATCAAAGCCGTAAAAAGAGAAGACAAATATTTCAACTTTGAGGAGCATTTAAAAAAAACTAAGAATATCACAGTTCTTACAGTTCTCTTAAAACTTCTCTAGTTTATGACTTTTCTATCGGAATACCACGCACCTCTTTTTTTTTAAATTTTGTCATAAAATAAGCGACGCAAAATTTTGTGACCATATGTGATTCACCAACAAAATAATGGAAAAGGGTTTCAATTGTCAGATAGAGGTTCAGTGTGTTTGTGTTATGTTATTTTTTAACCCCCAACGATACTTCTATGTTAAGTTTGACTTGTGGATATGTATGTCTGTGTATCTGTCTGTGGCATCGTAGCTCATAAACGAAACGCGTAGACCGATTTTGACGCGCTTCTTTTTGTTTGAAGGGTGACGTGATCAAGATGGTTCTTAGTTATGATCTGTTCAGGCTTTTGAAGATCATCAGCTCACTTCCTACTTGACAAAAGGGTCTTACTAACTTTTACAGGTCCAATTGATTTGTTTTTTAATTTAAATTTTTTTACCTTTGTTTTTTTTTTAATTTTAGTTCGATTTGTTTTTAATTTAGATTGTAGTTTTAATTTATGCCACATGATGCCACAGACACATACACAGACATACATATCCAAGTCAAACTTATAACACCCCTCTTTTATCGTCGGGCGTTAAAAATAACATAACACAAACAAACCACTGAACCTCTATCTGACAATTGAAACCCTTTTCCATTGTTTTGTTGGTGAATCACAAATGGTTTCAAAATTTTGCGTCGCTTATTTTATGACAAAATTAAAAAAAAAAGATTGGGCAAAAAGGGGTATATTGGCCAGAACATATGTATAGCCAATGAACCTACCCGACACCTAATCGTATGGCACACGCTCTTCCAATCACCCTGTATATAAAAAATAAACCAATATTTCTCCTGGTCACGTTATATAACTTGAGAACGGCTTGACCGATTTGGATGATTCTTTTTTTTGTTGTGTTCCTTATTGTCACGACCAGCAGCTTGAGCACGATGGCGACAAACTCGCGCGGCGGCGCGCCACTCGGCTGACGCTGAAACTTCACTTTGATTGCGCGAGGGCCCCACGCAAAGGCTTGCTCATCCTCTGACGGTGTCAATGTTGACATTTTGACATGGGACCGCGTCGCATTACGCGCGCTATCACCATCGTACTGGAGCTGAGTGTTTATATTTAAAAAAATATGAAAATCCACCGGGACAATTCCCATGGGAACGAAGTCGCGAGCGGACAGCTAGTAAAAAATAAAATAAAACCTTTGTTTTAAAGACTACCTATTGATTAATATAAAGCTACATAGTCTTTTGCTATCGGTAGTCTGTGAGTTTTGCGGCTGATGATAGTTTACAAATAATACTAGGTTCTAATCTAAGACAATCATAAAACAATATTTTTCTATTAAAAATATAGAACTGCAACCAATAGCCTAGTTGGTAACGAGCCAGATTTGTAATCGGAAGGTCGCAGGTTCAAATCCTGGTGCGGGCCTGTACCACTAAATTCTTTTATCACTTCTAATTATCACTTGCTCAACGGTGAAGGAAAACATCGTGATGAAACCCGCGCGTCCAAGAAAATTCATTTTCCAAAGACGAGTGGTCCACCAACCCGCATTAGGCCAGCGTGGTGGACTATGGCCTAAGTCCCCTTCATATTTTCGAAAGGAGGCCCGTGCCCCTCGGTGGGGACGTATGTGGGCTGGTAAAAAAAACTGCAACCAATAAATTAAAAATTTAATTTAATATTGAAAATATTGGTAAATTAGATGCCTACTCTATGAAGCGTTTAAAGTAAATTGTCTGACACAGTCTGACCTATAATTGTGGTACCATTAGGCGCATAATTGAAGATGTTTTGCTTGGTGAAGGGTGTCCCCCTGTGCCGTGATTACACGTATTAGCGCCACTGTTTCTGTTATCAAGCATGTTTTTTTTTGTTAGTTCGTGCACGGCTCAATTATTTATATTTTTATAGAAAAAAACTGTCACTAGAATATGTGACATGAAATGTCACGTATCACATATAATTTTTTTTATGTTGTTGTCTGACATTAGCCGGCATATTAATTGCTGAAATTATTTTAGTTTCTACGAGAAGTTAGGTTTCATCCTGTAATTTTACTGGGTTTGCTATCAAAACATTGAAATATGCAGTGTGATCAATGTAGGTAGAAAGTTACGCTCCCTAAGCTCGCCAACCTATATCGCTATGAACGTGCCCACTGTGTAAATATACTTGAAGTTTCAATGTACGTGACTTAGCTCCGAAGGTACCAACTGCTTATAGATCAATCTAATAAATCATGACTTACAACTCTATGGCGATTGCATTCCAAATTCAAATCTCATAATAGCCCGGCGAGTTATAATGAAATTCAGTACAATATTATGACCCGGCTAGACCGTGGGGGTCTAATGACTTACTTTAGGTTAGATTTGCATGACACATAATATGGCATTGACGAGCAGATCTTATATTTTTTTGTGTTATGTAATAGTTATTTAAGCAACAAGGTGATAAAACAGTGTTTTATGTCACGGGCAGCATTTGAATTCTCGGGAATTATTTTAAGAATCCTGAATGAAGTCAAGGATTCAAGTCTGCCCAAGACTAAGACACTTTTATCCCCGAGGAGCTTACTCTACTTTATACACCTACTGTGAAGTTAAATAAAAAAGAATTTATAAATTCATCCCATCAATAATGTTTTGAGTCTTCTTTTCTATATC